>JARHVA010000535.1:1772500-1930000 GCA_037957365.1 Torreya grandis | reverse complement strand
TGATCAATGGTGTTGTTATAGATCATATTTATGTTTGTATAATGGAAGCTTATGAGATACAAAACCTATGGGTAAATTATAAGATAATTTATCAAGGGATAATGGATTATGAATATAGATATTAAAATCCATTTAATGACCATCTATAGATTCACGTTCCTCTAACTTATACACTTTTAATATGCAAAGTTATATCAACATACTCAAGGGAATGTATATTAGGTGCAGTTGATGATGTCACATGCATAGTAGTTATAACATGTGTAAAGTTTATATATGTATAAAATGACATGGAAATATGTTTTAAGCCTTACATTTTCCCCACACATAGGTTAGGTAGTACATGTGTCATAGGTGGTGTATATAATGATAATACCAATAATAGAGGCTTTAATACCTAAAGTGGAGGTACTATCTTAAAATAATGGGTTGAAAATAATAAATGTTTCATGTTGCTATGCCTCAAATGTAGTAATATTAGCTTGGTTTGTAATATTAAATGTCAGGCTTAATTTGACTATTTTACCCATGTCTTTAGAATATTGCTGAAGTCCTTGATGAAAATCAAACATGGGATTAACTTGGTTAGGATGTACCCTATTAAGTTCATTTAGATCAATTATATCTAGGACCTCATAATAATATTGAGTATGATGTTCATTGTGATTATATTTATTATCATGTTATAATGGAGGAATGCCAACATAATCATATATATTCACACATTCATGAATAATTGAAACATCAAAATAAGAATAAAAATTAATTTTATCCATTTTAGATTAATCATAAGGAATATGGTTATGATTTATACTGGACCCACTTAATATATCACTACACCTTATAGGG
The DNA here is from genome assembly GCA_037957365.1 of Torreya grandis. Taxonomy (NCBI): domain Eukaryota; kingdom Viridiplantae; phylum Streptophyta; class Pinopsida; order Cupressales; family Taxaceae; genus Torreya; species Torreya grandis. The sequence goes on along the minus strand of JARHVA010000535.1, from coordinate 1,929,151 downwards.
GAAAGGGAACTAGCTTTCTGTTGGGACCAACATACCTCCATTTTTGAAAATTGGGACCCTAAAGAAACCCTAAAATTTGAACATGAAATATGGTATGTCAGGATTATTTATATAATTTGAAGATCATACAATTTGTTAAAATCAAGCTTACTTGGTTTTGTTTTTACTTTAATTTGGATTAACATCACTAATAAATTCTCTTTAATAATTTAGTTGTAGGTTCCATGGCATTTGTCCTTGAGAATTTCATGTTTCAAAACCTAGGCCAAAGCCCTCAGTTTAAATTTGAATGTTGGCAGGAACCAAATCAGTGGGAACCTTCTTTAAAATCCATTTTTTTGGACCTAAGGATAAAGTTCATGTTTTAATCTTAGTCATTTTTTTCAACACAATTAAAACTTAACTTAAAATTATTGGTCCCCTTTTATTATTTTCCCCTTCAAGGTTCCTTTATATACCTAACTACTTGTTCATTCTATATGGCCATTATAAATATTTCTTAACCTAGCCTAATATTTTAACCTTAAGGCCACATTTTATTTATTAATATAAATAGGACCTTAGTCTTAACATCGTAACCTAAGTTCCAATTTCTTGAGTCCCCTTTTTATGTTATCTCGATCCCTTGTTTATACCTTAGCCTAAGGTTTTAATACTAAGGCCCTAACATAGTTATTGATACAATCAGGACCTTCATCTTAACACCTTCACCTTGAGTCTTTATCATTTGGATCCTAACATTAGCCTCCTTACATCTCAAATGATCCAATGATTATTACTTTATCATGACCTTCAATCCAATATAATAAGAAAATCCTAAAATTTGACTTTAAAAACATGCATCTTAGATGATATAATGGTTCATGATTCCCCATGGCCCTTTGATCAAATGGCATGAGGAAAACTAGTAGTATCCTACACATAACTCCCTAGACCAATCATATTCAAGCCCTCAAATTGATATCAATGGCCCTCACTTCATCACAAAGACTTAATCAGATAGAATGAGTCATAGTTGAAAAGTCAAGGGACTATGAAAGGCCCAAATGATCAACATGTGACACCCTTACATTCAAGGATTAAAATTAAATGGGACCACTTAGTAGCAACAACTAATCATGAGAAAGATCTTGGATCATAATCGATGACTGATGCTTCATCAAAAATTTTGATCTGATAAAGTAAATTAAGTCCAAGATCCTAGGAATCCCTATGGATGTGCCCAGTGGCATTCACACATTAGGTCATAATAATTTGACAATCTTAAAATTGACATTTGTGAGACTATCATTTGACATTCACAAGGACATATTTGACATTTGTATGATCATAAACTTTAATCCCATCAAATTAAAAACTTCACTAGCTTAAAATTGACATTCACATGATTATCATTCAACATTCGCAAGGATGTATTTGATGTCTATGAGACCATCAAATTTAAGTTAATGAATTATTATGCTCAAGGTAAAATGCACTCCAAAATCTTGTTGAAAGGTTTAGAAATGTATTTACAATCTAAGGGAAGTGCTCAAACACTAGAAATCTTTAAATTACAAAATGTGGAAATGGTTTGATGATTCAAATATACAAAAAATAAACTTAGTCTAAATCTATACTTTAAGGTCCCCATGACATTTTATTTAAATATCATTAACCTTAAATTATAAACTTATACTAAGTCTTATTTTAAAAAGAGAGTCCTTATAGCGTAAAAGTTAGACCAAATGCTTTTAGTTAAAAGTTTTAATGTGTTTGTTGTTAAACCATTATTGCATGTTGATCCTTTTGAGCATATTTTATAAATCCTTGGCATAAATATTTCAGACCAATGCATACATTATGTTTATTAAACATGTCATAAACATTGGTCTAGAATATTTAGGCCATGGCCCTTTTGCATATAAATCAGATAACTTAGGTATAAACTCCTTATCCTAAGGTTTATATCATACTTACTAAACAATATAAACATTAGCCTAAGAACTAAGGCCTAAGTCATGGTCTTAATAATATACTAACTTAAAGTTTAAGCATCTCTACAAATCAACAGTTCATACTTCATCACTAGATTTTGAATCAATGACATGAGCTCTTGTAAAAAATTTAAGAAGGCCTTGAGAACCCATGAGTTCAATGCATGGTGAAGGATAATTTGAGGTAGAGATGATAGAATGATATAATGGTTTGTACTTCATCACTGGAAGATGATCCAATAGTATGAAGGTCCTCATGAATTTTCAAAGACCCACAAGCTTTCCACATGACCAATGCTCATTTGATAAAGTAATGTCATAAGATATGAAGCATAGGAAGGCACATAAATATTCCAAGTGTCACAACTACCGGGCTTGGAATAAAAAGAACCAATCATAGGAAAGGGCCGAGATTACAATCAACAACTCATGCTAATCCCAAATTTTGATCCAATGAAACAAAAGAAAAGAGGCATTTTTAAATGCCAACAGTTAGTGATCATATGGCATTTATGAAAAATACCACAAAAGGCCTAGACCAATGCCACATAGGTGCCATGCAAGTAGAAAAGGATAAAATACAAGATATTGTGGGATTGAAAATGCAAAGGTATAAAGGCAAAGGTACAAATCAAATGCAAGACACATATAAACCAAATCCTAGCTATTTTCTACCATTAAAGTTTGAAAACCCTAAACCCTACATAAAAATGACCCAAATGGGATCAATTGGTTACAACTTGATCCAAGGAGAAATTAATTGTGTTTTTGAGCACAAGGGAGGTTTCATAAAGATCATCTACAATCTGATAAGAATAATTAGCAAAAATAGGGACCATGGCAGCCCATAAACAATAATTTAAGGAGAAAACCAAGCTCTATTTGATAACAAATAATTAAGGTTGAATAATTAATAACACCTAATTGGATACTATAGCCCTGAATATCCCAGGTGTTAGGAATTAGTGTAAACTCTTTTTCATGATTGAGGAATTGAAACCCATCATAAAAGAGGAGCAAAGAATTACCATAGTAAGCGAGAGGCACTATGACCTAGTCACTATTTAGATGGTTAGCCTTCACTACACTATGACAAAACTTGAGGTACTACATTGCATTGATATCCTTGATCCCATCTTTGTTGACTACAGAACTGATAATGAATGGATGATTTGGGAGTGAAACTTTAAGAAAGTGGCATATATTTCTCCTATATATTTTGAGAAGTATTATAAGCTCCCCATTCCCCATTTAGATTTATCCAAAATCAAAGAGTGGACCACCAAACATGACCTAGACTCGGTCCTTTAGCCCTAGCTGCACCAAGGACCCCACATCTTTAGGGATTATGAGGGAAAATCCCAATAATTCAATTCAAAGAGGGAATTAGGGTAATAATGACCCTATTAAATTGATCCTTTGGAGCTCCTTAAACCACCTATGTGAATAAAATTTGTGTTCCATATGTACATTTCATGGTGGAATAAAATCTCACCCCTCTAATTAGAGATTTGATCAGTATATTCTTGGCCAAGCAATTCACTACCATCAAAAGGAAGACATCTAAGTAATTTTATATGATGGCATACCTACTATATGCCTTTCTTTCCTCATTCACCTTCCTTATGATTAGGATTTGGTCCCCAAATGGAAAAACCACCATTTCACACCACTATTCTAAATTACATATCTTTAAGTATAAGAACCACATGAAGTTCATTTGTGACTACATTTATCCAGCCATAATTGAGTCCATCACAAGTGTTTCTATGCCTAGGGTTCACCCCCTAATCAAGAATTATGTGGAGATGATAGGTGATATCTAGTACTACCCTAATTGCATGGTCATCAGAATTGAGGGGATCAGTCCCACCCTTGTAGGTTACAAGTATTATTCATAGCATGTTGGATGAGTAAGAAATTGCCTCCCAGTTCTTACATGGAATCGATGGTAGTTGTAAAGAGAAAAAGAAATTTCTACTCCACCACTTCTCATTAATCATTGGAAAGACCATACTTCAAGACTATAAATAAGTTGAAACCATGGCTAGACATAGGGATTCATTTGGTTTTCAACTTGATGAACTCAAGATGTGGGATCCTAAGAATGTAGTGGTCAGCCACTTAAAGGAGAAGAATATCTCCAAGCATGAATACATGCATCAACTTAGTGTCCATGACACCATATATATTAAGGATAAAAATTATGAAGAAGTATTGGCTAGGGTCTAAGGCCACACCATCAAGCTTGAACATAGGTTAACCAAGGATGACAAGACCTCAAGATAATCTTGGAAAATGCATCCTTTGTAGTATCAATTACTACCTAGACCATCTAGAATAAGCTAGGAGCAACCCTAAGTAGAAAAACCATAGCCATAACCCCAAGAATAAGTTGTGTAAGGCCAAGATGAACAAGGCTATGGTAAATATAAATTGGTAGAAGTGAGATTGGAAGAGAGGCTTGGGGAGGGTCCCTCAGCTTCAACACTACCCCAAAGGCCACCTTGCCTAGTTCAATACGTAGACATGATTGCCTTGGAATTGAAAGAGACACTTGAGGGTGCTCTCAGGGAGCTTGTAGAGGCATATGATATAGATAAGGAGGGGGAATAGCTTAAATAAGCCTAAGTCCTAGAGGGAGAGCCTATCCCTATGCCATCCCAAGATAAGAGGAAATAAAAAATAACATTGGTTCCTATAGGACCAAATAAAATACCAAGTTTGACCTTCATTTGCCCCACTAGTGAAGTCAATCTCTTTAGTGATGAATTCCCAATTCATGGACCAGTCATTCCAGATTGGTTCTTTTATGGGAAATTACAAAATATCCCCACTCTTTCCCATTCATGGGCCATGACAAGAGTTGTTAATATTCAGATACAAGATGACATGAAGCCATGGATAAGGGCTATGGTGAAAGAATAAGAAGAAAGGAGGATTTTAGTCACTCAAGGACTAGAAAGCAAGAATATGGATGCTCTGGGAGCATCTAGTAGCTCAGGTGTGGAGGTCTCAAAACCTCCCAAATTCAAGAAGCCAGTCACTACCATCTAATTCAACCCTAAAATAGTTGGATTAAAAAGGGTTACAACCAGGACAACCATGATTGGAATAGAGGAATTCACCTTTCAAAAGGTAGAACCCTTTGTATGATTAACCCTTGTGGGGCCAATAGCTTGGTGAAGCTATAATTCATGAAGAGGATGTGGAAAGTTTGATTAAGGTCCAGTTAGCACAAGTAAAAGCTAGGGTCCAAGGCATGAAACAAAGGATTATAAACCTATAAAGGGAAAAATAAAACTTTCAGACATAGGCAATTTTATCCATTCCTAAATCCATGACCAAAATGCTTGATGAGTTATTTTATGACATGTTTTAAGCACTCAGTATAATGAAATTGAGGCAGAGTGAATTATAGGGGAAAAGTGCATTGGCCAAGATCCTAGACACCTAATGGCAAGCCTCAAAGGACAAAATAACCCAACTTCTCAACATTCAAGCAAGGAAATAGATCCTAGGATTCAAAACCATCAGTTTAGGACACTTGAGCACAATTTTAGGAATTATGGTTGATAAATTTAAAAGTTTGAGTGTTTGCCACAATGATGTGAGAAGACTCCTAGAAGATGATAAAGAGCTAATTACAAGAATTGATCAACTTCTTGGGACCATACTCATAGATCCTACACAACCCAATATCCTTGGAATCATAAATGATGAATAATTTAAACATAGGGATACTTTAGTAACTTAATAAACCAAAGGAACAATACAAGGCAAATCTAGGGTTGATAATAGTAAGATCCTAGACATGATATTCAATGTAGGAGAAAGGATAAATTAATCTAGTAGCATTAAATAAGCCATGGTAAAGAATGATAGGGAACTTGATGACTTGGAAAATTAAGAGGAGTGTATCCTAAAGCCTACTATGGATCTAGATCTAGTTCATGCTAAATCCATGAGCATCCTCTAGTAACAAAAAGCAGAGGCCCCATTAAAAAAATAGACAATATTCTATCTTGTAAAATTTTGTAACATTTGAATTAGAATAGTTCATTGTAAAGGCATATGATAGTTTGTTAGTATATTTTCCTCTAGGTCAATATGTTTGTGAAAATCATGTGTATTTTAGAACTTTTAAGGATAACTATCCTTATCTTTGTACACCTATATTTTATAACTAACCAGAATACTGCTTGATCTTTCTATAAATGCATGTATTACCATTTGTAAAAGGGGAGAGATTTTTGAGAAACTTTTGTACACCTGAAGAAATTAATATAATCAAGGAATTATGAAAGGATTGTCCATATTTGATATTTTAATTGCTAATATGGCTTTTCTCTCGATTGCTAGTAGATGTCTTGAATTTGAATGGTGTATTTGAATTTTGAGTTGCATTTTCTAAAATTATAGTATTTCTAATTTGCGCAGATGCTAGATTAGTTGGAGGATCTTAGTTTTTACTTCACTTCATTTTTATCTATAATTAGATGTGCTAATGTTATTTGATAATAGTAGTAAATCCTTAAAGTAGACCTGGTTCTTACTTTTGATTATTTACATTATCCTTGTAAATTTACCTATTATATAGTGGAATTTGAGCTTAGGCTATGTTTAATTATATATTGATTGAATGCATACTCAATTTAAATTGATACTTTGTCATAATGTTTGATACTAAAATTGGTAATCACTAATTTCTTTTCTACCTTACCCTTCTCTTTGCTCTTTTTTTTAACATTAAATCACTTTAGTTTTAGCTTCATTATAAATACCCACTTAGATTAGTCTGTATTATAAATATGGAACATAATTCACTAATTATCACCATAGATATTCTAAAATTCATAAATAATAGACAAAGGTGGCTCCTAACCACCAAATCATATAAATATTGTGGAATAGTTTATCTTGCTCTAGTACTATTTCACCATAGGTAACTAGATTGCCAAAACCTAAAACTCATGCTTTGAATTTTCTAAATTATAAAATAAGAAGAGTTATTTAAACACTAAGAGCACTTGTGGTTCATTTAGAAGCATCAACACTTTCTTGGATGGAATAAGATGGTATCATGGAAGTATGCAACATGATATGGCTAAGGTGGAAAATATTTATTATTTTTTGTATAGGGAAATACAAAATCAAAACTAAAACCCCAACATAAAAAATATGAAACCTTGTAAGGATGAAAGCTTAAGGGAGACATAGGGTTTGACATGGTTTGATAAATAAATGGGTTCATATATAGTTTTTGATAGTGACCTAAGTGAAAAAGAGGGTCTATGAGTCAATAGTCTCCTTTATGTATTTCTAAAATGTTTGTGTGTGATAATAAACCCAAATGATGTGTGTAACTTTAGAAATCAACCTCCTTCACTTTAGAAGTGTAGGTGTGATTGTGACATCTAGAAACATGAAAAAAATAATGAAAGTGTAATGGGTTGAGTTTAACCCAATCATCCCTACTTATGATTGAATATTGCCTATATATCAAATATTCCAAGGAGGCAAATCAATCCACACATAGTTCTCCCACCTAGCATGATTATGTGATTGTTCTCTTATCTGTATGAATGTAAATAAGGATTTGGAATCCATACATTAAAATTATTGCTTTGACTTGGATTTAGTGCATTGTAGATTTGTCTTGTGACTACTCTTACTAATTGATTTATAATTTGGGAGGAATATCATATTTTCTTAATGTGTGGTAGTGTGTAGATGTATACCAGATTAGTGTAAATTCCCCTACCAAGTGATGACTCAACATGTGTGTGTGTGTGTGTGTGTGTGTGTGTTAGTATCCTTTATGTATTTCTAAAATGTTTGTGTGTGATTATAAACCCTAATGATGTGTGTAACTTTAGAAATCAATGTCCTTCACCTTAGAAGTGTAGGTGTGATTGTGATGTCTAGAAAGATGGAAAAAATAATGAAAGTGCAATGGGTTGAGTTAAACCCAATCATCCCCACTTATGATTGAATATTACCTATATATCAAATATTCCAAGGAGGCAAATCAATCCACACATAGTTCTCCCACCTAGCATGATTATGTGATTGTGTTCTTATCTATATGAATGTAAATAAGTATTTGGAATCCATACATTAAAATTATTGCTTTGACTTGGATTTAGTGCATTGTAGATTTGTCTTGTGACTACTACTGATTGATTTATAATTTGGGAAGAATATAACATATTTTCTTAATGTGTGGTAGTGTATAGATGTATACTAGATTAGTGTAAATTCCCCTACCAAGTGACGACTCAACATGTGTGTGTGTGTGTGTGTGTTAGTCTCCTTTATGTATTTCTAAAATGTTTGTGTGTGATTATAAACCCTAATGATGTGTGTAACTTTAGAAATCAATGTCCTTCACCTTAGAAGTGTAGGTGTGATTGTGACGTCTAGAAACATGGAAAAAATAATGAAAGTGTAATGGGTTGAGTTAAACCCAATCATCCCCACTTATGATTGACTATTGCCTATATATCAAATATTCCAAGGAGGCAAATCAATCCACACATAATTCTCCCACCTAGCATGATTATGTGATTGTGATCTTATCTATATGAATGTAAATAAGGATTTGGAATCCATGCATTAAAATTATTACTTTAACCTGGATTTAGTGCATTGTAGATTTGTCTTGTGAATACTCCTACTGATTGATTTATAATTTCGAAAGAGTATAACATATTTTCTTAATGTGTGGTAGTGTATAGATGTATACCAAATTAGTGTAAATTCCCCTACCAAGTGATGACTCAACATGTGTGTGTGTGTGTGTGTGTGTGTGTGTGTGTGTGTGTGTGTGTGTGTGTGTGTGTGTGTGTGTGTGTGTGTGTGTGTGTGTGTGTGTGTGTGTGTGTGTGTGTGTGTGTGTGTGTGTGTGTGTGTGTGTGTGTGTGTGTGTGTGTTTATGTATGTATATATGAGTCTAATTAGGTAATTTCACATGCCATTAACACGATAGGTAGATGGGTTTAACCTAAGGAAAGGTTTGATTTTAAAAATTATTTATGGGATCAATACTAACTAATAACACTAACCCAATCTGATGTTAAAAAATACACATGAGGATTAAAATAACTATCTAGGCATGTACGTGTAAGATAATATGTAGGTTTTAAAAATATAGTGAGCTTATTATAGGTGTGTAATAATATAATGGAAGTGTTAAACTAATAATGTTGCATGTAAGTGCGAAATAATGGTGAGTTATGACCATATTATGTGTGAAAGTCATGTGTGTTAAATGTATGTCAATATTTTGATTTTTAGGTAATTAATAATATATTTTAATACCTACATTGGGTCAAAAAACCACCAAAGTTAGTTTTAATCTACACATATTTCATGCTTGGAATTAGACCCCTTGTAGTTTAGGTAACATGTAGATGAATATTAAATATATGATTTAAACCTCCTCTTCTTAGGTGGAGATGCAAATAGATATCATTTTCCTTAGCTTTAATCTGATACAAGATGCATTGAAAATTTAAAAGTGATCCTTATGAGAAAAAAAGTAAAAACTATAATTTTAATGAGTGTACCTATGCTAATTTAGAAGAATGTATTTTATTTATAATATTTTTACTCTCCTTATTATCTATATTAAAATGCATTATAATAACCTTGTATAAATAGTCTTCAATTGATTTGAATTAGGAATTATTGTCATGCAAGCTAATAACAAAAGTGAAAGAAACAAAAAACATAATCCCCAAAAAATATAATAAAATAAGGGATGCTAAGGGACGTATAGAAAATAAAAATAGGTAGACTCATGATGGGCATAATTCTAACCAAGATAGATTCATGCTAGGTTTATGTCTATCCCAATATACAATAACTTCATCTTATAGAGAGAGAGAGGGGGGGGGACATGACCAATTTATCCTGTCTTAAGATAAAATGACCAATTTTAAAATATGAAACAATATAAATATTCAATAAAAAAATCAAAAGGGGGAAAAAGGGACAAAATTTCCATGTCAAATACACCAAAGGAATCTTAAAACCAACTGAATAATTTGTAGCTATTTGAGTCCATTTTTAGGTCTAATAGTTTTGATAGGCAAGATAACTATCAAATTTAAGCTCTATAATAATGAATAAGATGTCAATGTACACTCAATTAGGCTTGATTTTTTGACATTTAAACCTTTCATTTACCCACTAGATGATTAAGTGTCTACCTAGGATAATTAATTTTCCAAGCTTAATAAGGCAAGATCATGCCACTTGTGAAGATGTCACTCATCTAGGGCCTCATTGGATGTATGGAGACATACAAACCATACCCAGGAAGTGGGGAGATAATATCTCACCATGTGTCATGATCTTGGACATCCAAGATCTTAGATATTGATCATAAGAATATAGATCATCTCAGGGACTACATTGAATCAAAATTATGCTACATGGCATGATATTATGCATCCAAAGGATCTCTTATATGGGATCATAAATATAGAAGCCAAAATGAATTAGGGAGATATGATCATGAAATTGATCAAGATATCACTCATCTAAAAGGTCAAGAACTTGGCATAGAAGCCAAAAAGGCCCATGAAAGTGATGAAACAAGATCAAAACATGTGGCAAAACCCTATTAGTCTTAGAGTTTGAAGACTCTTGGAAATATAAAAAGTCCTCAAGAGGCTTGGGAGAAGTGAAAGAGTGATAAGTGGCTTCCCTCTCTCACATAAGATTCATGTAAAGGAAATGACCATTAATCTATGGTAAAATAAAATAGTTGTTAGTTTTCAAATATTAATTTTGCCCAAAATGGCTAAGTATAAAAGTTTAAAATGAAAGTGAAGGTAGGTAGAATAAGCAAAACAAAATAACCATTTAATGAAACATACAACCATATCAGTCTATTTTCATGACTATATCAAGGAATGAGATAATATAAATGATAGTAATCTTACTTGAACAAAATTAAAAATGGGATTAAATAAATATTAAATTCATTGAATAAAATAGTCTCATCTGCTTAAAATATACCCAATTTAGTCCAATAGAAATGAAATGATTAAGTCCAAAAAATGAAGCAATACAAACCCTTAGTATACTTAACTCAAACAAAAGTATAATTAGACCAAATTAATACAGAAAATAATGAAAAAAATGTGGCAGTTAGATAATTTGTATAAATCTAAGGAGAAATGGCCTAGGAAGGAAACTTTAGTGCACCTCAAAATGTGATTTAGAATAGGCCAAGACTTAGTATATTTATTAAAATTTAGACAATATGATCAATAGAGTCCTCTATGAGATTTTTTTAGACCAAGTACACATAATGAACATTTCAAGTTTAAACTCGGTTAGAATAAAATATCAAAATTGAATTCTAGATTATAGTATCACAAGGATATTTTTAAATCAAAACAATAAGTAAAACAAACCCTAAGCTGAAAATTATATTTAAGTAAAGGACTAGACTCAAGATCAAAAAGAGGTCCCATTATTTCATGATGAAATTAGGATTTTTCACTCTAAGACCTTGGTTGTAATAATTTCACCCACATAAATTCAGAGATATCACTAAAGTGTATTTTGTGTAAGGTTTCAAGAGAATATATTCAATAATTAAACAACCCATACCAAACATACCAAAACACACACAAAATTTAAAGTCTTTGGAGCTAAATTAAAGACTAAATCCAATGTCATAAATTACTCATAATACTTATGCACCAAAGTGTCGTTTACTTTAAATCCTTTAAATTTTTATTACTTCAATGATCAACATGGAATCACAAGAAAAAATATTTATATCAAGACCAATGATGAAAATAGAAAGACAAAATAAAGAAAAATATGAAATACATTAAAAAAATAACAAAGTGAAATGAACGAGAAGTGAAAATAAGTGATTTATAGGATTGTAATAGGATGGATCAAGCTTGGAAATAATGATTGATTATTTGTCCATTGACTTAAAATGGAACATACTCACTAGTCATACAACTTAGGTGAAATGCATTTTTATGATAATTTCAAAGATTTGGAAGGGTCCTAGCCAAAGGGCATCAAATTTTCCATGTTGACCCTTATTTTCATGAACCTTGTCCTAGATAAAGACTAAATTAGAGATTTGAACAACTTTTGATTTAGATCACATGTCAAACAAAAATTTCACAACTCATTGATTTATGTTAAAGTGAAATGTGGATGCAGCACATTTTTATTCCAATTAAATTAGGTTTAAGATTCAATATTCTATCTTGTTATTAGTTTAGAGTTAATATTTAATGAAAAACAATGTTTGGATTGTGAGTTTTATAGGGAAGATAGGGTATTGGGCATACACCAAGTGATATGTGGAATTAATTAGAAAAGACTTAATTATGGTCATATCAAACCACAATGTAAACTTTAGAACATTATGCTAGTCTCTAAGATTCCTCTCTAAGATTATCTTGATTACATCTATCATGTTCTTGTTTTTGACTCAACTTAACCATTAACTTGTAGATAATAATTTTATGAAAAATTAAGGATCACATAATTTTCATAGGCCCACTTGATAAATTTTAGTAAGGATAAAACAAGACCATTATCACATACTAGGACAAATGGCCCAAACTTGGTGATAATATGGTCCTCAAGGAAGTTAATCACCACTTAAATTATTCAATTATTGAATGCATTAGTTTCATCCCAAAATGTGATGTAATAAGTTTCATGAAGGATAATATTTCATCCAATGGAGTAATTGGCATAGATGGATCCCAAAATGTCTAGTCCCCAATTTTTAAATGTTCAGACGTCCTTAACTGGCTACAATGGCATGGATAGAGTGCATTTTATATACACATCTACTTAAAAAGTGTGATAAATTATTACATGGGGATGTATATCCTTTAAATCATGAGAACACTAATAGCCTAATCTTAATATTTGGTGAGTTGTGGCATTCCCTAAACTGTGGCCAATCTCATATTTCTCATAGAAATATCTAAGTATTCCATCAATCTCTTGTTTATAAATCTTAGATATATGCATTTGTGGTTCCTTTCATATAATATTATTGAGTTGATCATGAATATATTAATTTTCAAGTTTAATGTTCTTATTTTAGTGGAATTTAAGTGACTTAGACATTTATTATTAACCAAATAATAGACATCCTAGTACTAGTCATCATTTGTAATGTTTTGTATTGTATACTGGTAGCAGACAATCTATGGATACACTTATTCCATGGTATTTTTGAGGAATTGACCTATAATAGTATTCATTAGATGAATATATAAATTAAACTCTTTTAGGATGGTAATCCACTTCCCACATTGTTCATCTAGCTCATTCTGCATCAAAATTTCCTTAGTAACTTGATCTTGCATGACATCAAATACTTTGTTGCATAGAATGTAATGTTCAAACTTATTTATAGACTTGATTAAGGAAACATACTATTTATTAATTGTTTATTATATATGATCAACATTTTTGATTGGGGAGCTCATAAATAAGACAAGAATTTCATCCTAAGATTCTTTTTTTGAGTTAGGACTATAGCAATTGAATGTTTTGAAGCAAAGGAGTAAATGCATAATGGATTCATATAATATAAAATTGTGAGTAATAGAGTGTTAAAAATTGATTTATTTATATCATAAAAATATTCTTGTGATTTAGGGGTCCATTTAATCTTTGTGTCTTTCTTGAGCATGTTGTTCAGTGGTCAAACTATCTTAGTGAAGCCTAAAATTAACTTCCTCATGAAATTGATCTTGACAAAGAATGAATTAATCTCTTTATTTCTTCTAAGTAATGGGATTTTGATAATTTATTCAGCTCTCTTAGGACCAATGGAAATACCTTATTCATGATATGTCCTAGAAAATTTCCTTTAATTACCCTAAATATGCATTTATTTGGGTTCAAACAAATATCATGCTCACTACACCTTTGAAAAACTCTCCTTAAGTATTTAATATGATAATATAAATCCTTAGAAAATACAATAATGTCATCCATGTAGATGAAAATGTATTTTATAATTAGTTCCTTAAATGTAATGTTCATGGATCATTATAAGGTGCTAGTTGTATTGATTTGGTCGAATGACATCCTTTTGTTTGTGAATGTACACCACTTAGTTGTGAATGTTATCTTAACTATCATCATAATTGAGCATCACTTGTATATCCTAAATATCCATCCAATAATGACATAATTTGAGAGCCATTTACTATTTGTAGGAATTTCTCTAGTGAAGATAATGAATATTTGTCCTTATCTGATGCTTTGTTCATATTTATGAATTTTATGAATAGCCAAATTTCTCCATTTTTATTTTGAACTAGAACCAAGTTGTCTACCTAGGTAGAGCTCCTAACATGATAGATGATCCTTGAAGAAATTATCTTCTACACTTTCTTTGAAAACTAAAGATTCCAATAATGGATTAATATGCCTTTGTCTCTATTTGAATTATTTTACACCAAGTTTTAGAGGGATAATATGTGTAAGGATGTAGGTGTCAAACACATTTTAATATTCATATCTCCATGAAATATTATCTCCAAAGTATTTTAAGGCCTTCATAGTCCTTTGATTTTCAATCTTGGTGTAAGTCATGCCTAAAAATACATTTTTTAATTCCCTTTAATTGTCTAGAATACAATTCTGATGTGGAATTACTTTGTCAAGCCATGATTTGTTTATGTCACTGTGATAATCCATGTTGAATAACCTCTCAAATTATACCATACATTGTAATATGTTATTAATTTTCAAGTTTTGATGTCCCCTTTTTATCTAGTACAAACTCCTCCATGTTATCCTCATCAATGATTTGAGACTCAAATATGTCAGCATTCATGATGAATTCAATGTTATGTTGGTCATTATTAAAGACATGTAAGTTTTTAACATTGTCTATAACATAAGGTGTAGAGAACAACTCTACTAAAAATCTCCTCAATTTAGAGTTAGCAATAGGTTCTAGGGTACTCACAATCATTTCCAAAACATCTTCCATATAATACGTCCTTATAGGAAATGTTTAGATGTTGAATGAATTAGAATTATCAATTAGGTCCACACTTTACTATAATATATTGAAAGACACTTTTCATTATAGGCATAATAGCTTATGATTTTCTTGACTACAAGTTATGAATCCCCAAGGACTTTTAGGTTATTCACCTTATTCCTTAGTATGAACTAGAGTCCATACACTAATGCTTCTTACTCAACCATTTTTTTAGTGCATAGATATTATAGTCAGAAGGTTACTAAATATGACCTTCCTCTTGAGTTGATAAACAAAATCCCAATACCAAACCTACCATTGGATTTAGAGCCATCAAACTTTAGGTTCCATATATGATATTCAATTATGTGTAGTGGATTATAAAAGGTGGGTGATATATTATGTTCACTTATTTACTCTTTTCTATAGATCCTAACATGGACACACTTTTATCTTCAACTATAAATGAACTTCTAGTATAATTCTTAGTAGTAAACATAGGTACAAAATTATTTAGGATGATAACATATACATCCTCAAATCCTTTGTACCCCTCATTATCAAATAGATAATCATGCTTGACATTATCACATGTTACATTAGTAATGTGAACTAAAAGTACCTATAGTACATATATGATATCTTCCTCATATAGTTGGTACAATTCTTTAGATTTAAGTTCTTAGTGCATAATTGACATGTTAATGGAGAACATCTCATAAGATTCTACTTCTTTCTTAAGTACATAGACCCCTAGTTTAGACTCCTTGTATAGGGTTTCATTTATATTATTGTATTTTATAATAATTTGAGCCATATTTAGATCTCTTTCAATCTTTATATGATTGGGAATTCCTCATCATGGAAGCCACATGTGGGAGAAATCAGTAGCCGCATACCCATTGAGTATTGTGGACAATCTTAATAAAAAGAATCTTATATGCCTAAGGTATGTCCACCACTTAGATGTTAATGAAATTATGGACCCTAGAATCATAATACAACTATAAATGGATGTGTTTGAGCTTACAAACCACCTCTACCTATGACTTGTCTAGTTGAGGTACCTTTCTAGTATATTTATTAGGTGTTAGTCCTAGCTACTGAAAAATTGCATAAGGCATCAGATTTATTGAAGTACCTAAATCCACCAAAAAATTATGTAATTTTTTTCCAAGAAGTATAATTATTAGTTTTTTAATTATAGATAGAAACATGAGAATCATCAGTGTTGTTATCTTTCCTCCTTTTGGGAGCTTATAATTCTTTTAGCAACAAGTCTTTTTGGTTAGACATCTAAATCAACTCAAACATTATTATGTTTTCCTTAGTTTTATTGAGGTCCTCAACAATGATATATCTCATTTTATTCTATTCTAATGGATTATTATCTTGGGGAGGTGAAATACTATTTCTAAGCTAATATGAGGTAGTGTGTCCTTTGGGGGGAGTAGGGTTATTACTTGATTTTTCATTAGGTGGAACTTGAATGTTATTCAAATGAGTAGAGGTTATTAAATGACTCTAGAACTTACTCCTCAACTGATAATTATTCCATATTTGGAATTTTTTAAAAACATGGACCTCATCAAGGCTATCTTTAGGCTTATTATCACTTTTAAATGAAAAATCATAGGTCTCAAAGACCATGGTAGTGCTCAGGTTATCTCCACTTGAGCTTGGTTTACTATTGTATAGTATAGGCATTATTTCAAGTTTATCTATATCCTTTTGTAAAATGTTTGAGTCCAATGTAAATTGAGCACAATTTTTCTTAGCATGGTTGCTTATGTTGTGTAGTCTACACCTAGTGGGTAAGGCTAGGTCTACCATGTTTACTGAAGTGGAGGAACTATTATTTATTTGATTTGTGGCATCAAGGGGAGTAGGAAAATTTCCATTTTTAGGCATAGTGTTCCACTATCTATTAGTCATATTAAATTTGTAATATTTTTTATAATGTGGGTTATTTTTATTTTGGTTGATGTTTTGAGGCACCTACCTATTTAAATTGATCATATCATTAGTCAATATCTAGACCTATTATATATTAGTTACCTCAGGGTTTGAAAGGGAACTTTGGTTAATTCTTTATTGAGGTAGTGGGATAGCTACTGATGTAGCAACATTTAAAAATAAAGGGATAACAAGATGCACTAGTTTTTTGGTATTGCTAGTAGGTATTTGATTATTCAAAAATAATTATATCCTATTGGTTATTATTAGGAACAAAATATCCACTTGGACTAATCATGATAGTAGTGTTACTATATGCAATAGAACAATTTTTTGACTCATAAGATATGATAATATTTTATTTGGATGAGCACAGGGACTAGTTTTAGGCATATGGTTCAAGGGAATTAGACTATAGACCATATTTAGACTTAAAACATAGATTATGGGATTGGATTCATTAAATGGGTGTTATGCATAATATCCTAGTAGATCATATGGATTTGGTTGTAGGCTATGGGTTGTCATAATGTGGGAAAATTAAAAACACCATATATTTGAGGTATCATATAATAATCAATACTAACTACTTAATTTTAGGCCAAGGATAAATATGTAAGCATAGTTTGGGTCCTCATAAGGAACATATAATTCATGGGTTCTAGGGCTCTTAAGTATGTTTATATAGTAGTAAGCTTGGTTTTTGTGTAGGGTCCCTTTAACCTTTTGCATAAATTTTGAAACTGAGTATTGAATATACTCATGGGATCATTAGGTTCTTTATGGGTAGGCATAAACTAGTGATAGAGTATGGTAGGGTATAGTGGTATTCTAAAGTAGTTAATGAACACAATCTCCAGGTTATCCCAAGATGTGATGGATCCATCTGGGATACCTGAATATCAACCATACATTTACTCATCTAGGGTTTAGGGTAAAAATATGCAAGTGACATATTTATTATGAACTTGAGTTATGATTAAGTCATCCTTGTATGTGTTCCTATGTTGTTCTTACCCCACCATGAACATACCTTGGGAATAACTTCTAAAGTTTTTTAGGAAAGTCAGGGAAAGTATTATAATGTTCACATGACAATTATCTCCTAACTAGAAATAATTATTTATTTATTTACTCTGAGGGAGAGCAAAAGGGGTAATGAAAGGAACACTAGTAGTAGGAGAACTACTAGTTAGACAAATTTATTTGGTCTTAAACTTCCCTTTGTTACTCTTATTTATCCTATTTATTGAGAGTTTCAATGTCTAAAATTCACCTTAAATGGACTTTGATCTTGTGAAAAATCTTATATTTTATATTTTTATAAACCTTTAACATTCATGTTTAATAAAAACATAAAAAATGTTAAATACAATAAAGCATGAATACCAAATAACAATTCAACAATCCCTCATTATAGAACTAATTTATTAGTGCTCTATTTAATACAAAACACCAACTCTAGGAGGAAAAGGATGGGAAAAGGACCAAATCAAGAGGATTCACCCTTATCTTCCACCTTTCCTAAAAGTAATTAATCTCATCAACAACTTCCCTAAGGTCTTTGTTTACTAGGTCATGGTGAACTAGATACCTTAGTTGGATGATGCAAATTATTCCATGCAAGGGAGATATCTAAAATTCACTATGATATCCACAAAATAAGCTTATAATAGCAAATACTTAGCTCATTCAAATTTACCAATGAACTCCTTACTGAGAAACACTTGTCTCCAACATACTAAATTAAATAATGCTTTAAAAAGAGATAAGCAAGGGACATGCAATCTAGATGAAATATGTAAACACTAATTAAATATTAGGATATTCTAAAAATAAACTATGTTATAAATAAGGTCAAAATATGAAGGGTAAAGAGAAAGAGAAATGAGCCTATAATTTAATGTAGACAAGTTTTCTTCATTCAATTATATAAATCCCATGAAACCACTCTTATATCTGACCAATATTCATATAAATAAATATGGTATTTAAAGTTTGAGGAAAACATGACTATGAAGGAAAATGAGCATAATTACCATATAAATTCATAAATTATGAACATTAACCTCAAAAAATTTCAATTTAATTATATTAAATAAAATAAACAATGTATTGGATTCATCCTTTCCATCTCAAACTATATAAATGCCTCATAATAGTATAACTCACAAGCAAATAAACTAAATAGGAAGGGAAAAATAGTGGGAAAATGAAAAAAAACATTTGGTTATTATATTCTATCCTCTAAATAAAAAATAATCATCCCTTCTTACAATGAATAACTTGTCTTATACATACATTTAATTAAATGAGTCCCAACCTTAGCTCATAAATGGGTGGCAAAGACATCTCAACAAGCTAGGTCTACCCGAGGCTAACTCAGGTTCTATTATGACTATGATCAAAGTGCCACATACCATGCTAATTGAATTAAACCTAAAAAATATGTAGTGGAATGGATTTTGAATCCTTCTTAAGATCACTAATTGGTCATGTTATTTGTAATCAAATATCACACCTTATTAAGGCATAATTTATATTTTATGACCTTCACATTGTATAAAAGTGAACACCACTAATTACAGTACATAATTTAATTATAATTATTCCTCTCATTATCCTTTTTATACTAGAAATAAATAATAATTTGATTATGCCAATCATAGTCTAATTTTTAGGCATTAGCAACCTTGATAAGTTGAGAGGGCCATCGAATTAAAGATTGAACTCCTTTCAGGGAGGTCCATGTATCCACCTCATGAATTTTGCACCAAGTGGATGCATGCCCCTACTATATGATGGATACATGTCTTCATGTGTTGGGGACACACTTAATGGTGACTTTTTACTACTTTGTTTCTTGAGGGAGGGCCCCTAATTCCTTTGATTTTTACTTGGCCATGGTGTAGTGAGATATCATGATGCGGTGGAATCCTAGTAACCCAAATATAATTGGTCCTAACCTAAGGTTATATAATATTTGAATACTCTAGTGCCTTGATATTTTGACATGTTACCTCATCTCGAGCATATGGGAATTTGCTACTTATCTAGACCATTATGACCATTTTAGGGGAGTAGGTAAATGGTATATTTCCATGTGGTTGTATACCATTCACCCAAAGGGTCCAAAAACTAATCACTCTATAATGATCATTTAGGGGAAATGGAAACTAGATTGTGCCATGTGGCATCATCCTACTTACCTAGAGGCTTCGATTAGTGGCTCAATGCTCTAGAAGCATGAATTAAATATAAATGTTGGATGTTGAAATATATACTAATCTAATTTATATAGAGGTTGGAAGGCTTGGCATGAAATATGATGGGACCCAATGGTTTGGGGAAATGAAATCATGACATGTGTCCTCATCCCATTCATCAAGAATAATGTGGACTTACAAGGAAAAAAAATTGTTAGATTTTGAATCATCAAATATAAATGACTCATTAAAACCAATTTAGCCAAAAAATGATTGGTTTTAAAAGATGAAACAATATAAAAATTTATTCAAAATAACTTGAAAGGGACCAAATTGGTAAGGAAAATACACCAAAGAAGTCCTAAAAACAACTAAATAATTATAAAATATTTAATTCCATTTTTAGTTTTAATGGGAAAGATGACTGTTAAATTAATCTATATAATACTAACTAGGATGACATCATGCCCTCTAGTAGGCTTGGTCATGCTACACAACATCCTTTCATTTTCCTATTGACTGATTGATTATATACCTGGGTTAATTTATATTACAATTCGATGAGGTGATATCATGACACTTGTTAAGGTCTCACTTATCTACAACCTTATCAAGAGTTTTAAGACATATGAATCATCTCCAAGGAATAGGGAGATACTATTATGCCATGTGATATGATCCTAGCAATCTAAGATCTCAGTTTTTGATGAGAATTATATAGACCATCTTATGGACCATAATGAAGCATGATTACACCACATGGCATGATTACATACATCTAGAGTATCTCTAGTCTAGGATCACAAATCTCAAAACCATAATGAATCATGGAGATGGGATCATTACATCAGTCAATATCTAGTTCATTAAGAATGTTAGAAATATGGAATGAAAGTTGAGAGGTTTTAAGGAAATGATAAAATAAGATCAAAACATGTGGTAGCATCCTATTTGATTGAGATGTCGAAGACTCCCAAAAATAGACAAAGCCTCGAGGAGGTTGGGAGAAAAAAGTGAGTGACAAGTGGATTTTCCTCACTCATTTGATCTTTGTGGGAAAGGAAGTGATCATTAGTTTGTAGTAAAATAAAATATCCATCAGTTTTCAAATATGATTTTTCCCAAAAATGATTAAGTATAAAAATTAAAAATGAAAGTAAAGGTAGGTAGAATAAGTTAAATGAAACAACCATTTTCTCAAACATACAACCAGATTAGTCCATTTTCAAATAAAATAACTAAACTAGGTAGTGATATACTATAAATTCGTAATCATTTTACTCTTAACATAATTAAAAATGGGATTAAATAGAGACAAAAATCACTAAATAAAATAGTCCCATCTACTTAAAATATACCCAATTTCATCCAATCTAAAATACATTACTAAGTCTAAAAAAT
Source organism: Torreya grandis (assembly GCA_037957365.1). Taxonomy (NCBI): domain Eukaryota; kingdom Viridiplantae; phylum Streptophyta; class Pinopsida; order Cupressales; family Taxaceae; genus Torreya; species Torreya grandis. The sequence goes on along the minus strand of JARHVA010000535.1, from coordinate 1,907,600 downwards.
GAAGTGACTAAACCCGTAGTCTAATTAACTCAAATTAAATTATAATTAAACTAAAATAATATGGAAAAGAATGAAAAAATTCATCACAGTTAGGTAATTAACATAAATCTAAGGTGAAATGGTTTTGGAAGGAAACTTTCATGCACTTCAAAACATGATTTATAAAAGATCAAGTATTTGTATATTTAGGAAAATTTAGACAATAAGATCAATGGATTCCTCTATGAAATATTTTCAAACAAAGTGCACATAATGAACATATCAATTTTAAATTTGGTTAGAACAAAAATCAAAATTGAAGTCCAGATTGCAGCATTCCAAGGATCTTTTCAAATCATAAAAATAGGTCAAATAGGCCCTAAAGCACAAAATAAATTGAATGAAAAGACTAGAATTAGGTCCCATTATTTCATCATGAAATTAGAGCATGTTATACAATTATAACTTATATTTACTAGGGTCCAATCCACTTTTTGATTAGGGAAGTAGATAGATTTTTTCATGTTTGAATATGTTTTCTCAAAACTTTTTCATGTTTGTTTAAGTTTTCTCAATTTTGTAAAATGTCTTCATATATGCCCTCCATTTGAGTTGAGGAATGAAAAAATTTGTGACTACAACCACTCATATTATAACATATTCAAAGTGTCAATATCCTATAACATATGTAATGATTTATGAAAATAGTTAATACCCTTGAAATGTTTGTAAATATCCATAGTCATGAAGAATTAATTGGCTTATAGTTAGGCCACATAGTATAGTGTAAAGTGAAAATATAACATAGCAATGATAATGTCACATCAATAATAATGCAAAAGGGGATTATGCATCCTAATGAAAATCAAGATGGGAAACATTTTAATTCCCCTAATATGAATCATATGACCCTAGTAGGACACTACATATAACAATGATAACATGTGAAAATAGAAATATAACCCCATAAATGATACTGAATACATAAGTTATAACCCTGTCATGTATGTAGCATGGGAAAAATAGTCCCAAGAAAATTTCAATATGGGAGGGTATAATTATGCATATTTTTTTATTATTACGAGAGGGTCTACTATGATGCTCTCCATGTGTAACCATAAATATGGAATATAAATTCTTATATAATATAATCTATATATGGTTAAAATATCTGATGTGCATGGGTTCAACAAACCCTTAGGAAGATATGTTAATGTGTATGACCAATGAATTGTATATATATGTTTGATACCCTCATGTGATTACATGTGTTATATGAATTGATATACCAGATAAATATGACTACTAGATTGATGAAAATTGTGTATATAATAGTGATGGTTCAACCAACCTATGTTGTATCAATTATTCCCAAGTAGTGACTATGCATAATATGCTCTTATGGGCATAAAATAAATTAATAAGTGTATATGATCATTTTAAACTTAAGATAAATGGATATTATCATGTTTCCCATAAGTTTTAATGTATACACCATAGGTTTTCATGGTTAGAGGGTTATACAATGTGACCCAATGTGTGGTATGATCTTAACATGATTTTTTAATGATTAACACCCCCTAATAGTGGTAAAAATGTACCATATGAATGAAAAACACATATAATATAGTAATGTATATTAGTAAAGTTTTGTTTTGTTTTTGTAAAATTAAGTAATGGAATTAACCTTTATCTCACAATTTCCTGTTATGATGTATAGTATAAAGTAGTGGTATATCAACCTCTGAAATAAGTGTTATTTTATTATTGCAAAGGTTAAAAAATATATTACTTGATATGAATTAAGATTTTATATTCTCTTAATTTTAGGGATAGTTATAATAATAAATACTTTTAATATTGGATGATATATTTTTCAAATTTTTAATATATGCTAGTGAGAATAATAAATACTTATAAAAGTGTAAAACTTATCAATATTGTAGTGAAATTAATTACAACAATCCTTAAGTAACCTATGATAATTTATATAAAGTTTTGTTTTACAAAACTTTCTCCAAGTAACATGTGAATAGTGCTGATTTTGAATGTTTAAGTGTAAAACATAGCTAAGTGAAAAATTTAAGAAAATATATTTTATTTTATTTTTGGAAATTTTTTACATTTTTTAAATTTTGTGTCTGAGTTCATTTTTAGCTCTCATTCCACTGTGGTGGTACCCAAGATAGATGTTTTTACTAGATGATTATATCATGTTCATGCTCATATTGTGGTTGGTCAAACTATGATGGAGTTACTATTTGATTCCTCAAATTTTTTATTTTCATAAAATGTTTATTTTCTTAATTTATAGGTCAGATTCATGCATCATCGATTGTGACCTATGATCGATGAGTTTTTTCACAATTCTATGATTCTAACCATCTTACTTACCGATTATTTTTATTTGAATGATGAGATCATATATTACATGGCATGAGTCCATCTATCTATGATGGATTTATCTATCATTATATCTAGTGTGATAATGATTTTATCGATTTTAAATAACTTGTGCTTCTTATTTTTTTTATATAATATTTTCCATATTTGAATTTATTTCTAAGAATATAATTAAATAATGTTAAATTTTTATTATTCTTACTTGAATTTATTTTAATATATTTTATGTTTTCCATTATTTACACTATATTAGAGTGAAGAGCTATAATGGGGCCTACACTCCACTAGACTATAAATGTTTTGGACCATATTGGTATATTTTTAGATGGTTTTAGCCAATGTTTTATATATCCCATGGTTTTGGTACATGTAGTATTTTAACACTGCCTTGATAGTTATCTATATATGTTATTATATATACAACCACACGTAGTAGGGGAAAAGCATAATTGAGAAGTGATTTATTCTATTAGAAGATAGTTAAGTTAATACAATAGTAAAAGAAATTATTATTTTGTTTTTTTCCAAAATGGTGTCCTAGGTGAAATATTGTGTACTATGTAATATTATGTGTAGTAAATTTCTCATATTTTTTTTATCTTAAATATTTTTTTATTTTTATTTTATTATTTTTGTCTATCAAATCTATTTTTACATCTCGATTCTCCTCTAAATTCATTAATCAATTAATTTTTAGATTTTATGGATAATTATTGGTTAAATTATTATGTTAGATAGATGGATTTGTAATATGTTAATTTGTGATAGTTATATATTACTTATCATCATGATCATTAACTTGTTTGTTAATTATACATGTTTTTCTATGTTACATTATGATCATGATTATTCAATTTGTTTAGTTATAATAGTTTATTATGGATTATTTCATGATATGTTCTAACTATTATTTATTACACTGAGGTAGATGTAAGATAGAGTCCACCTTCTAGACTATGACTAAGGGAGGGTATCATCAAAGATGATGGAGCAGATGGAGATGATTGGGGGATGAGAGAATGAGACTAAAACCCCTACACACACCACATAGCTTAGCATCTTGTTTATTGTTTATTGATTGTTTAATATTCATTATTTGTAGCATGTATTATATTACTAAGGTGTTTCCTTGCCTTGTATTATTTCCTTGTTTGGTAACACTTGATTATTATTTATACATATGTCACTATGATTATGTTCATGAGATATTATAATAGTTGTGATGTTTATGTTCTATATCAAAATAGTAAAAAATAAGATACATATGCATTACTCTTTTGAAATTATTAAGTGTTTAATGATATGTTAATTGACTCACTTTATGTGACTCTCTTACCTAGTTATATATCTTAGTGACTAATTATGTAATAATACCTTCTTTGGTTTGATCTATATGACTATCTTATTTCTCTATCTTTGCATCGATTGAAACTTTCTACTAATTTAAAATGTCAAACATTATAGGAATCAAATGTGTGGCATGTTTTAAGTAATAATTATAACTTTTTTTAATTTATTAATCAGAAGGCTTATTGGTATGTGAGGAAGTTGATGGGATATCTATAAACCCTTATTTGATTTAATAAAGGTTATTATTTTAAATAAAAGGCATTATTGTTTTGTTAAAAGTTAAATTTGAATCCTTTTAACCATAATGTTAAATTGATTATGTAATTTGGCATATTCTATAATATAGGGCTTTAAATTAACTTGGATTCAAGGCATTTCAAAGCAATATTTTTTTTAGAACAAAGGGGAGGCTTGGTTGAAATACAAGTTTTTTATGATTGCATTTTGTTCATTGAAGACCTGAAATGTTAGTCGGGGTTACCATCAATCACCATCCCAAAATTATGGATAATGATTATAGAATTGGAGATTTATTTATGGAGACCTAGTTTTGAGGGGGGGGGGGTGTTCATTGGTTTTGGCATGCATAACTCAAGAAATTGGAGATATATGGAGGGAGATGGTTTTGAGGAACATACAGTGGATGAAGAGAGTTTTGGAAGAAATAACTTGATTTTTTGACAAACTTGGACTACATTATCAATTATGGTTTGTTGATTTAAATTATTGATTTTATCATTGGGAAATGACTTATATATTATTCTAGTATATTCCATTAATTTGCATGAAATGGGTACTTATATTTTTGAATAGTTTTTTTCAAAAATGTAGGGTATACATAGTCAACCTTAGGGATGGGTATGACCAATATACAGGGTCAAACACATATAACCCTACCTCTTACCTATATGACTGTGTGATTGAGGTTATTGTGATAATCTGATAAAATTAAGGTTTCATTAGGCTTAGATAAAAGGGAAATTTTTAAAGCCTATTAAAGGTAGATACAAGTTTTAAACTGACTTTGTTTTTGTCTAAACTATTCATTTATATTTCACATATTTAGTTTGATAATATAAGGAGGTTTATTCTATTTTTGTTAAATAAACATCTATTTAGGAATGTATGGTAGTTTCACTCTTTTAAGGGTTTGACATTATGTCTTCAAGCAACTTTAAGTATTTTAGTGTTTGCTATGAATATATTCAATCTTTGAATGAATTTTGAACTCACTATAAAATAATTATAACAATTATATATATGTAAATGTTCCTAGGGATGGGTATAGGGCCAAGTACATATATACTTGAGCAGGGTATATGTATGTGTGTATTTGGTAGTGTTGAGAAATAAAAGCAGACAAGGTTATATTTTTTTGTTTGTGTGAGTTGACATGAAGGAAAAATTATAAGGAATGGAATAAAATCTTTATTATTGTTTAACCTTCATCTACACAAATTAAAATTTGGGAATGGGTGTTACTATAAATAAAAGCCTAGTAAGGCAAGCTTTAGGTGTTTGTTAACATGTTTAATATTCAAAAATATAGATATTTGGATGATTTTATAGACATCAATGCTTAATTTATTATATTTTCCCTTATTTATATTTAATAAATAGGAATGATTATGGAGAATGATTTATTGACTTAGTTTTATTTGAGGAAATTAGTTTTAATAGATTTAATAGGAATTTATAATAGTGGTATATATTTAGATTTATAAATTTATTTTGAGTAATTAATACTCTTATTGAAATTGGTTATTTTGGGTTAATTATTAGGATATTTATAATCATATAAATTAATATATATTTATATGTATATATAAATAGGGCTCCTCCATAAGACCCATCCACTCACCCACCCACCCACATACATACACATATGACATACAAACATAAATATATGTACCCATATATTATGAACTATTAGAAGCTACTAAGCTAAGGCCTGTAGAATGTTGATTAATGAGGATCAATAATTTCAAGTTTTACTTTATAGACTTCATGTTTATAAAAGTGGTTATTGGATGAGTTAACATGATTGAGTATATATGTTTATGTAATGAGAAATATCAGGAGATACATTTCTAATTTTTATATATTATGTAATTGTATTTATATGCGTATCAATGTATATTCTTGGTATAGAATTTGTATGTGTATGAAACTTAAAATGAAATTGATCAGTAATGAGTTGTATGAGGAAAACTATTATTGTGAATTAATGTCATGATAGGAATATCTAGACTATTTTAGTTATTCATATGTTATGAATAAAATTAATTATTTATTTAAAAAGGATATGTTTATAATCATTTAGTTGATTTATACTATTTAGATGCATATTATGGAAAATATTGGGTTATATGATTTCCTTGTATTGATACATGTTGTTGCACTTTTGTATGGAAATTTATTAACTGAACTTTTTAATTTAGGTATTTAATATGTTTGAATTAATCTAGTATTAATGAATCTAACTAAGCAGGTGAGATGGACTTCATGTACTTATTTAGTGCCACTAATAGATATATTTGAGAAAATCTAGTGGAGTTATGTGTGTGAATTTGACTAATCTTTGAGATCTAAAAATTATATTAAAACTTTGGCCAAAGTAATGTTTATGGTTTAAACATTATCAATTCACTTGTTTGATTTAGTTTGCATGTTTTTCATGATATCATACTAAAAAATATTTATTTATGATATACTACATGTGATAGTTATATTGCAACACACATGTTCTATTTTACATTATCAATTCCCACATCATCATTATCTACCCATCTATGAAAGGAGGGGCATTCCCTACTTGAGAGATTGTGTGGGCAATCTATGGTCCATGGTTGGTGTGGAAAAGAACTCAGAGGATACTCTGCCTCCCCTCAAGTAGTCAACTGATTGAAGCTTTAATCATAATTTTTTTTGGATAATAACGAGTTCATTTAGACTCGTATGTTATGTAAAACATTGTAATTTATAATTTGATAATCTATGTTTTACTTGCAAAAGTAAATCAATATTCTTTACAATAATCATTAGCTAAATGAATCATATGATTAACCTGATGATTAGAGTATTGTTTATTTATTGATACATTTAGTTAAAGATCTTTTTTTTGATTTAGTAAAGATAATTTATTAATGAGTTAAAAAAATAGTTAACCTTGAGTGGTTGTTACATTGTGGTATTAGATTTAAGTCTCAAACTCTTGGACATAATGAGTCCAATAACATATTATTATACTTATATTATTAGAAATAAAAATGTTGCATCAAAGACCAGATGGTGATGGTACATCCAATGTCAATAATACTAACCCTCTAGTTGACCCAAATTAGTTTGCCACTGAATAAGATACAAAGCTTGATCAGATTCTCATAGCCATGAATGAGACTAGGGATTGAAAACCTACCCTTGAACAAGAATTTTATGTCCATATAGAGGAAAATAAATGGGATGAACCTAAATATCATCCTATTGAGTAATAATTTTCTTCGGAACCTAGGCAAGAGGAGGTGCCATAAGATGCGAGAGCTCATGTAGCTACAAACTTGCATGATATATGAAGAAAGTTAATATACATAATTTTAATTGATTTATTTTATAAGATGGATTAGAAGAGTGGATAACTGAGATAGACAAGTATTTTGAGATAAATAATTACTCAAAATTCACAAAATCAATTTGGGGAGCTTACTAGTTGGTAGGTGAAGCAACAATGTGGTAGGCTGACAAATAGTTGGAGATGATTATCAACTCTACTACCACCACATGGGAATAGTTTGTGGCCTTATTAAAATAAAAATGATGTCTCTAAATCTATTTTCAATATAATCTAATATATTTTCAAAATATAAATCAAGGATACCTTTCAGTGAATGAATATTGGGAGCAATTCACCAAGCTCCTAAAATATATTCCTCAGTATTAGGCAGATGAGAGGTTAAACATAAAGAAATGTATTATGGGATTAAAACCCCAAATTTGATGAAAGATAGATGTCCATGTGCCACCCAATATGGATCAAGTCTTCAAAAAGGTAGTAAAGTAGGAACAGAAACTGAAGTCACTTGTTTAGGTTAAAGAAATTTAAGAAAAAGTTTGGAGGTCCTAAAATTACTTTCTAAAAGAAGAATTGGAAATGGAGTGGAAACTTTAAAAATCAATTAAAGAATTGAAATGCAAAGTTTATTAGTGATTCAGGGAATAGGAAACTAGAAAATAGTTTCAAGGGAGGTTTCAAGGGAAATAAATAGTCTGATAGGAAATGACCACTAGGTGGGTGCTTCATTTATGGAGGTGATCATTATGCTAGGGAGTGTACTCAAGGGATGTCAAATGGTAAAAATAAAGGTTATGCTTTATGGAAAGTATATTTTTGGTAGATAATTTATGCAACTATTGAAAACTATAAAGCTAAGTTTTAGGCTTCTCATATTAAGTTGTTAGGTACATTATTTGGTCACCCAATGTTAATTTTTATTCACACAGGAGGTACTAAATGTTTTATTGATCCTAAAATTCTTAACAAGTTGTCTATAAAAGTTGGAATAATTACAAATGAATGGTTAGTTCAATATGGGATGTAATCTAAGGCTAAGGTCAATAAATGTTTGATTGAAGATGAGATCAAACTACCCAAATTAACTATGGTAATGGATCTATTTGTAGAACCACTATGGTCATATGATGTGATACTAGGATTAAATTGGTTGTCTCAACATAAATCTAAGGTGGATTGTTTTGTTAAAAAGGTAGTCTATTTAGATGAATTAAGAAATCAAACCTAAATTAGGGATTAAAAATAGATCTAAAACTTAGACAGATTTATATAATTCAATTAAAAAAATCATAAATAAAAGGGTGTCAAGCATTTATTATTAAGATAAATGAGATGGAGGAATCAAAGGAACATTCCATTAAGGATTTTATTTTTCTTAAATATTTTTGGGATATTTTTCTTAAATAATTATCAAGTTTACCCCCTAAGAGATAATTTGATTTCTAAATTTATATCATTCTAGGGTCTAAACTATAGTATAAATCCCCTTATAGAATGATGATAATCGAACTAGTAGATTTAAAGGCTCAACTATAAGAGTTATTGTATAAAGGGTTGATTTAACCAAGCACATCACCATGGGGTGCACCCATTATGTTCATTTAAAACAAGTATATAAACCTTCACCTATGTATTGAATATAGTATGTTGAACATTGATAAAAAACTAGTATCCTCTACCTTAAATTTATGATCTTTTTAATCAAATTCATGGATATTTAGTATTTTTAAAGATTGATCTTAGATTAGGATATAATTAGTTAAGGATTCATAAGGAATACATTATGATAACAGATTTAAGGACTCATTATGGACATTATGAATTCATAATTATTACTTTTGGGATAATGAATGCACCTATAGCATTCATGATCTCACGAATAGTGTGTTTAAGGATTATCTAGATTATTTTGTGTTTGTCTTTCTAGATGATATCTTCATATATTCACAATCTGAGGAGGAGCATCTAGAACATTTGAAGTTGGTTCTACAATGATTGCACAAACATAATTTTTTTGGGAAGCTATCAAAGTGTGCCTTTTTTTAGAAAAAGATACAATACATTGAGGAAATTATATCTATAGAAGGAATATATATGGATCTTTAGAAGATAAAACTAATTATGGAGTGGCCATCACCCAAAAATGTTTACAAAGTTGGGATTTTTATGAGTTTGGATTGATACTACAATAAATTTGTGCTAAGATTTTCCAAGATAGAAAATCCTATTACCTCTCTTCAATATAAAATTTAGAAGTTTGTGTGGTTGGAAAAGTGTAAAGAAGATTTTTAGGAGATAAAAATAAGGCTTAACTTAACACCAATGTTGAGAGTTCCCCATCTAAATAACCAATTATCAGTAAGAACTAGTGCATTAGGAGATGGTATTAGATGAGTCTTATGTAAGAAGGTTCTGTTGTAGCTTATGAGTCTAGAAAATTGAAGCCGTATGAGGTAAATTATGCCCCACATTATATGGAAATGGATGAAATAGTTAATGCATTATAATTTTGGAGGCATTATTTGTTATGAAAATCATTTGAGCTCAAGATTAACAACTTGGGGTTCAAGTATATCTTCACCCAACCTAACCTGAATACATGACAAAGGTGATTGTTAACATTCTTATTAGATTATGATTTTGATATTAACTAAATAAAAGTTAAATAAAATAGGGTTGTAGATTCCCTTGGTCATATAAGGTATATATAAGTGTTGATTACCATCAAGAGTACCTTTCATGATCAAGTAGCTAAATTTTCTTTAGGAGATGAATTTTATGAGTAAGTAAAGATGGAATTATCTCAGAATGATTAGGATCCTAAGTATAATGGATTCAAGTTCAAGAATGATTATTTTATAAGGTGAAAAGGAAGTATTTATGTACAAGACAAGGAAATTTTGAGGAGTGTAGTACTTAAATAACTGTATAAGACTCCTTACTAAGGTCATCCATGTGTGACTAAGCTCATGGCAGATCTAAGGTCTTATAATTATAAAAGGGAATTAAAAAATATGCAACAAATTTTATTTCTTGATGTTTTTAATGTTATCAGGTTAAGGCTAAGCATGTGCATCCTGCTAGGTTGTTATACTTGCATACTATATCATAAAGGAAGTGAAAAGTCATTAGCATGGACTTTGTCCAAGGTTTTATGATGTCTCATAATTGACATGATATGATTTTGGTGGTTGTTGATAAACTCACCAAAGGATTGTTATGACTATTTTTCACACCCCTACATTTTTTTGGAATATGTACTTTTCTGCCATAGTGATGACCTAGTCATGACATCTAAAACTACAGTTAGGGACCTAAGTCAATTAGGAGTATATTGAGATGCACATTTTCAATTAAATAAGTTGATGAGGATTGGCTAATGAATTCATATTTATATTTTAAGTGGTTTAAAAAATCATAAATAGATGAATGAATAAAATATGTATATGTATTTATCATTTCTAAAATTTAGTTTAGTTATGTGTTTTCAGTTGACAAATTTTGATCAAATTGTAGTGATACTACTTATAGAGTTTCAATTTGAAAAGGATAGTGCTTCTTATGGTTTTATCAGAATTAGATGCATTATATAATTTTCATGATTGTCATGATAGTACTCAGTTATTTGAATTGATCTTTAACTTTGAACTTTATATAGATTTGTCACAACAAAAGTTCAGATCAATTTTCTATAAGTATGAAACATTGGAGTTATGGTTATGAAATGGATAAGTGTTATTTAAACCTAAGATAATTCCTAAGGTGTTCTAAGTTTAATACTAAACACTTAATTATGTTATGTTCCAAATTTAAATTTTATCTATCCTAAGTTTTGAAGTGATATAATTAAACCTAGTTTGAAGGTTCTAAATGGACATTCAATTTTTTTTCATTTCAAAGGTTGATATGACTTTGTTTATTCATTTTCAAAGTACAAAAAATAATTAGTGACTTTGAATGGTAATTTGGATGAGTTTATTTCAAAGAAAAAAGGATTTGTGACATAAGTTCATTGTTATTCTAAGACATATATAATAAAATCATTATTTGACTTTGGAAGTTTGATAAATTCAAGGCTCATGAATGTTCAATTAGCAAGTTGAGTTGGAAATCTCGAGGCACATGAACTTTGTAATGGAAATTTGGCAGTCTTCATGGCAGGTTAGTTGGAAATTTGAGTAAATACAAAGCATGATGGATGCTTTGAGATCCTACAAGATCAAAGGCAGTTTAAGAGATTTTAATGCAAGGCATACTTGCCTCAATTTTCAGAGTTTAGTTGGTGATTTAGTGAGGGTTTGGGTTGTCACTAAGTTTGATTGCACTACTAAGAAAGTTATTAGATTGATAATTGTTTTTCTTAATTTGATGAACCAAACACAAACATGCATGTAGGCATAGGTAGTTAGTTCAGAGGACATGGTTACAAATAACATTATTTTCATTGTTTTGGTCATTCTATGAAGCTTTATTGTGGAAATGACACTCTACCAGATTGGAATCTGGAGTTGTAGATATAATTTGTGAGAAAAAATTTAAAGAAAAGTTCATACAAGTATGCTAATGACAAAGTGAATAAATTTTGCAAAAAAGAATGAGTTATTTTGAATGATTTTTTGGTTTCATGGAGAGAAATATTGTTTGTAGTTAGCATGTTTGATAATTTTTGTTATTCGTCTATTTAAATCACTACATGTATAGAATATCATGATGTTTTTAGTGGTTTATATATCATTTATTTGCATGTATATTGATGAGAAATTCCTTTAGTTTTTGATATATAATTTTTTGTCTTGGTGGATGATGAGATAAAGGATATTTTTATATTAGTTTGGTTCAAGTATGTTTTTTTGAAAGAATAATGAGGATTTGCTTGCTTGAATGCATATACTAGTTCTATTATTTTATTGGTTGATAGTTTAAAATGGTGCTTTGAGTATACCAATTATAGTTTGAAAGTAATGTTGGGTGTTTTAGTTTTTTGGAGTTGTATTTTCATGCATACTTAAGATTTTGTGTAAAAATGAACTCTATATGTTTGTTTTCATGAATATTTTGAAAGGTTAGAATAAGTTTATGGTATATCATAAATAAATTATTTAAAAAGAGTATGTTCAAACATGAAAATATATTATTCAGTGGTGAATTTTTTATTTCAAAACTATAGTTTTATGCATACATGGGTTTTGAAAGATAAAATAAATTATTTAAAAAGAGTATGTTCAAACATGCAAATATATTATTCAGTGGTGACTTTGTTATTTCAAAACTATAATTTCATGCATACATTGGTTTTGAAGGATAAGTTCGGCATGGTTATGTTGTGGAAATATAGTATGCTAAACTTTATCTATAAATATAATGGAGGTTGTTTTTTGGATTTGCAAATCCCGATTTTGGGTTTTGATGGTTTTTTTATATTGAAATGTTGGATATTTCAATATTTTGATGCTGTAGTTTCATGCATATTTAGGGTTTTATAAAGGATGAAATATTCAAATCTTGATGGATTCAAAATATTTTTGAGTATAATAAATGGGAATGTTGTGGGAATATTTCAATGGATAGTTTTGATTTGCATGTATTATTTATGATTTTATAGTAAAAAAAGTTATTTTCTAGGTTTTGTTCCAAAATCATGGATATGAAAGAACAATGAAATAATTAGTTGATAATTTTCTTAGAAAATTGTAATAAGTTATTTTCCAAGTTTCAAAATAAGGTTTAATTAGGAAATGATTTCCCATAACTATTAGTTTTCATATGAATATACAGTTCAGTTAGTAGAATGAGTTGAATGATCATTTGATGATAGTGGAATTTTTTTTAAGTGACCAAGGACTTACTATATTAAAATACAATGGTTATTTGGTTTCATATTTGATATATACATGTTGATTTTTAGTCATAAATAATCAAATTTGAATATATTTCAAATTGTATATAGGATTTTAGGATAGGATAAACTTGGTTCAAGTAGAGATAATGATACTATAGGTTGGGGAAGGAATTAGAATTCAAACAATGTGAATCAGAAACCACCCGATAAAAAATTAGCAAGGGGGGTTTTAGGGATAGAAGATTTTACCTGAGGTATACTATTAGGGGAGCCAGGATGTCAATCCATTTTGATGTCATTGAAACTAAATTATAGAATGTTTTTAATAATTTACCCTTCAATCCTATAAACCATATGGGGTAATAAATGGTTTCACGATCATAGATTTGGTTCTAGGTCTCAATCCCATAGCAGTTATTCCCATCAACTATAGAATAATACAAAATAATTACCTATTTATTCACCTAACCTAGAGAGAATCTATCATGTTAATGAATCACATCATGTCAATGAGACAACTCATCTAGATAATGAAATAGCCCATGCTAAGATTTTTTTCAATATGACCTTACCTTCTTATTCTGATTATCTCATACCATATCAGAGATATCCTATTTTAGGAAGTGTAAAATTAAGTTTGAAAGAGCCATTTTTAGGGTGTAGAAAGCAAATTTCAAAAAAACCACTTCATGTTATTCATCCAACCTCTTCCTAGAATCATCCAATTAGTGAGGATGAATCGGACATTCCTATCGAGATCAGAGTTGTGAAGAAGATTAAATTGAAGGTTAATGATGTTATAGGTATAATCATTGAGGAGGGGGTGAATTAATGATCCCAAATAATCCAAATTCAATTTCAATCTTTACAAACACTTAACTAGTTACCACAGGTATTCATGAAGCATACACATCATTCATAGCAATGAGCAAGAGAGATAATGCAAGATCAATCACATAATACAAGACATATGTGAGAAACCCTCTTAGGAGAGAAAACCCATTGGAACTTAAAATTAGACTAATGTCATATAATAACAAGAACTAATTTATACTAGTTTTAATTGATCAAGGAACTACAATCCCTATTTAGTGAGACTATAATCCCATAAGGTACTATAATAATTGTCTAGCTGAGTTGCAACAACAACTAGACTTTTAACAAGTTTCACCTTGCAAGGAGGTTCAAACCACCTTAGATGTTGATATTTCACAAAAAAAACTATGAACACATACACTTATGAGCTGATGTCTTCAACACTTGATGATAGGCCTCTGCTTATCATTCTTCTCCTTCACTTACACTCAATATATAAGAGCACTATTCTACCAATAAAATTATGACCTATAAGTCATACAAATAGTCCTCAATATATTATAGTCTTCAAATCACCTATAGTTAACTATACCCCTCCTTTTCTCCATAATTAACACACAAAAGCCTCTATCAAATCTCTCCTAAGTCTCTCAATATACTAGAAATCACCATCTTTAATTTCACTAGCATTTATTATCATCACCATTTTAGTCAGCCATTAGGCATGCCTTAACCCTTAAGGCTATTATCTCTTTAATACATAAATTAATAAAATATTCATAGCTCATCCATAGCATATATGCATCACCTTTAAGGCCCTCGTAGCTCTTATAGGTCTCATGGATACATATTCACCCATTTAACACATCAACGAGCAAAAAAAGAACATAGGACCACTTCCAAAAGGATAGGTCCACACTACATCACCCTTTAGTCATCCTCAAATTCTTACAATCATCATTGCACTCATATGTGCAATATAAATCAAAATTATTTGCACATAGTCACCATGAAAAAATACATAGCCAACTTCTAAACCTTTGTTCATTCTACATATGATTGGTCAAACCTTCATAATGCACACAGATCATCCTATATATTGAAACAACATCAAAACAAGATTGAATAAACCTCTTGGGTAATTTTAAGAATAAGTATGAACACATAGTAAAATTTTAACCACAATATATTTGACTATACTAATAATTAGACTTTTAAATTCATATTTCCAAATGTGCCTTGGAGTCCTCTATGATTTTTATTTTTACACTATGAGCAAATTCATTCTGGATCAAAAGTTATATCCAAAATACATAACACTAGTTTTTCCTTTACAAATTCAAATATTAAAATACAAATGGACATAGTTAAACCTCAAACATCATGCTCACATCTTGTGTCCTTGCTACTCAGGTTAAACATGCACCATCGATCTTCTCCTAACTTTAATGCATAAAGCACCAAAACTTTGAACATGTTGACCTCATCTCATGTACTCTTTTAACTTGGAATTCATGCACTCTATCAATAATTTGTAAATAACTCACTCTTTAACAATGCTAAACAAATGTCACATTGAAATCTTGACTTTAACTCATACCATTGATCTTTATCTATATGATCACTCGCTCACCATTGATCCTTGGAAGAAGCTCAATCTTTATCTCTACTCAACGTTAAATATTAAACACTTGGAACCATCTCATTTATTCCTAACTTACTGAAGCAATGTGTTCCATTGATGTTACTCAAAATTTAACTTGTGCAAATATGACTAAGTATTGGAACCTTGCTTGTCTGCTTGGAAGGCCAACTTTTCACAATCATATCTTTTGCTTCGCTCACTCACATGTTATTAAATTTAGACCATATGATCTCCTCACATAGGAAAATACATACATGTGTCAAAATACTCCTGTAACCTTCACACTTGTGATATTTAATGAGATTAAAATGATTCCTCATATTTTCTATCAAAGAGCCAACTATGTCAAAAAATTGTTTGAAAGGCCAACTTTGAACGTGCATATCTTTTGGTGCACTTTGATGCATGATCTAAAATTTAGTGAAAATAAATTAGGTACAAAACCAAACAAATCCATATGATCAAATTTTCTTTAAATTTACACATGTGAAATATATTCTACCATCAAAATGCTTACTCAACTCTTCTAGCCACATTACAAATTTGGCTATGGGAAACACTATCAAAAATGCCTAAGAGCCCAAATTTACATTTGCATATATTTTGATAGACTTGGAAAATGACATAATATTTATTAAATAATAAATATTAATAATAATTAAAAAACCCATGTTACCATTTCCTCATGACTCATCCACATGTGGTAGTGGTGATGTCATCAAACTAACTCATTTTCTGCCACTGGACCCAAAGTGTTTAGATGAAAACTATAGACAACCAGATCAATTTAACTTATGTAAATAAGTAATAAAATCATATAAAATATATTAGGGACCTATTTCACATCCTCAAAACACCATACTCATCCTTGAACATCTCTATCCATGCAAACTCTTAAGATCAACCAAGCCTTCTTCAAGCATACTAGGACAAGCACACCACACACTTTGTCATTATTACTAAGATTGTCAAGGAACTTCATCCACTTACCAAGGAACATCCATGACATCATCATGACATCATTGAAAACTATCCAATAATATCCCCTTTATCATTGATGTCAGTAACCATCATATATAATAATATACAACTCACCTTCCTTCTCTCTCTTCAAGCACTCTCATAAGAGGAACTTTCTCACCATTTGACACAATTAAAAAGTGGTAACAAACTAATATTGAGGACCTAAAATTAATAAAAATATGATGTGACCATATTTAAAAGATGATATAAACTCCCCCTTACCTTGAACCTACCTCTTCTTACCTTGATAAATTTCCTCTTGTCCCATGCCAACACTCTCTTCAACCATGCACTGTAACCAATGAAGAAAGAACACACAAAACCATTGGATTATAATTTATCTTACCAAGAAACATATGATAGGGACTCACCTTAATATTTTTGATCCATTTCATCACTTGAGCATCTTCATATCTCCATACACCATGAAGAATCACCATAGAGGTTTACTAGCCTCTTCTCTCAAGCCACCTCAGGGACCACCAAAATAAATTCATACCACTCATAAAATAGGAAACATTCTCTCTAATAACTTGAAAACTCTCCTTAAAATTAAAAAAAACTTATTATTTAAGAGAAATTGAGCAAAAATATTTCTTCTTCAAACTAGACCTATTTAGCCTCCTTGTAGCCCTACCTAGAACTTGTAAAGCCCATAATTTTTAGTAGACACATCTTCAGGACCTAAAAATTAAATATGGATTACTCTCACATTCCCCCTCAATCACACTAATTTTCATCACCAATATCATCCTCTACAACATACTTCCTTCACAAACCTACTAGCTAATTAGCCCTCCATAGTAAAAAAACTTAAATAACTTAAGAACCAAAAACCTTCAAATATCTGTGAATCTTGTTTTGACAACCCATTTGTCCCATTCAAACTATTAAAAATCCTCAGACCTTAACTCATAATTCAAACTACTTTTTTATCATAGCCCAAAACCCTAGACTCTTAACATAAACAAAGTCAACAAAAATCCTTTTGGTCAATGCACACCTCTAAAACTTATTGCACACCTAGAGACACCCATCACACAATTTTGGACCAAAAATTGAGCCACCATACCTTTGATAACATAGACTTCCTATAACCCATTTTAGGCTTGCTTGCCTTTAAGCCAAAAAAAACTAAGAAAATTGAGAGCACTCAAAAAATCCTCAATTAGCACAAACATACCTTCAGACCATAAAATCACCTGGAGCACATCATAAATAAGTGTATATACCTTTATAAGAATCAAAATATTATTGAAATTTCATCAATCTCATTATGCCATCTGGATATACCCATTCTAACCCTATATAATAGCTCCTTTACAAATATCTAGAGCAAGCTCATGAACTTGTTACTCCCTTTAACCAAATACCTTATCTAATTGGAATTATCATCTTGATCACACAACCTTGATTTTTCATAATAAAATATGTCTCCTAATAAGCATAGGTAGAGACACCCTACTTCACAATGTCCTAAAACAATGTGAAATTAAAAGTTGCCCACAACTCCTCATATTCCTTCTCCTCCTTTATCATCTTATACTTGTTGTTCTTCTTCTTAGGCTTAAGAGAAGAAACAAGCTCAACCACCAAAACATTATACATCTCTTATAATATTGAATTGAAAATACATGGAGATGACAAAGATTTATGACATACCTTTTCATCTAAATAATCCACCGTGCAGTTTGAAACCTCATCACTAGGCATAGACAATTGATGTTATTTACATGATACATGATCAAAAACAACAAAATGTTCACTTAGATCCATACACACCTCAAAAATAGTCTCAACCAATATCTTGGTCTTCTTTTTGAGATGGATCTCTTCACTCTCAACATGAGCAAACAATGAGAGCCCTTGGCACTCTTGAAATTTTGAATCATTCTCCACCATAGAAAACAAATTAATTGGACTTGTAGTCTCATCATGACTCACACTTTTCACCTTTGGCTTCCATGTGTTAACATGACTTCTTTCTTTCACTCTAGGATCTTGATTAAACCTATTTTGACTTATTTACCTTTGCTTGTAGAACCTAACAATGTGATCTCTTTGTTCACATATGTAACACACCATATAAATTTTAAGAAATGTATCTTGACTTACCTTATTTAGACAAAAATTTGCTTCCTATGTCATAACAATTAAAGCACTCAACTCTATTCATATCTTTTTATTGATGACCCCGTCATAGTTTCAATCAAACTCATTTCTAATAGGTCTCTTGCATTCTATAGCCCTATGACCAAATTGATTACATGTGTAATAATAACCATTGAATATTTCATACCTCATGGCATTTGGATATCTAAACTAATTTATCTTTACTCTTCTAGCACCTTCATTCCTTGTCTAATGATTTATCTTCAAAGTATGATTGTCCTAGTTCACATTAGTCTTCATCTTGTCTTGTGATACATTATTTTATTCTTCTTCATATCCAAAACTAGTTATATCACTATCATGATTTTGACCACCTTGAATATTTTCTAGATCACATGAGATCTTTTCAAATCTCAAAAATTTCTTTACCTTACTAGATGTATTTTATAACTCAAATTTCAAAGACTCTTTTTTAGAAACATTCATCTTATTTAGCTTTTATGCTTGTAGATAGAATTTCCAATTGACAATTGAGATGCTTTATCATATCTTCATGCTCCTTGGTGTCTTCATTCATTCTTGCCTCATACACACTGAATTACTCCTCATAGTCCTTGGGTTTAGATGTCATCTTCTTATTGATCTTTTTCTCAATCTTAATTTTTTCAAGAGCATTCATCAATACAATCTCACAGTCCACCTCATCTTCATCATCATCTGAATAAATCCAAGTAGACACCTTATGATATGAGTAACTTCCTTCCTCATCCATGAATAGGGATTAATATTTAATAGGACCATCATCTTCATGATCATATTCTGAGTCACTATCTTCATTCTCATCTGATGAGCTGTAATATTCTTTGGTGTAGAGACTCTTCTTATTTTTGAAGGAATTCTTCTTATTGATCTAATTTTTGAATCCTTTCTTCCTATATGTATTATTGTCTTCATCTTGTTCATCATCATTCTCTTCATTGTCATTATTCTCATTCATATTAGGTCACTTATAATCAAATGTCCTATCTTTCCATAGTTGAAACATTTGAAGGGTAGTTTACCCTTATACTTCCCTGAGCCTGTGTTCAATTTCCTAGTAATCAAAACAATTAGTTCATCCTCATCAATATCAAATGTTCCATCCTCTTTAGATTTATTACCTTATAATTATTCTTAGGATTCATATCTATCATGAATTTAGATTCCTTCTTTGGTGGTATATCATCATTTACTCTTATATCATATGCAGTAATGGTGCCATGCAATTGATCAATATTTAATTGAGTAAGATCAAGACTCTCTTCTATAATATATAATGTTGGATCTAGCTTGAGAGATATAGACCTTAATACCTTTTAAACTATAGTATCCTCTTCAAGATTCTCTTCAAGACCTCTGATGATGTTCACAATCTCATCAACTCTCTACATAAAGGATGCCACATAATCTTCTTCCTTCATCTTGAGACTTTCAAATTGCCTTCTGTGAGTCTAAAACTTAACAAGGTTTACTTTTGAATATCCTTCATAAATTATCTACATATTATCCCATATCTCTTTAGAATATTTACAATGGATTACTTTGGCGAACTTAGTCTCTATAAGCCCACAAGTGATGGCATTCATTGCCTTAGAATTATAATTAAACAAATTCTTGTCTATAACACTAGATAGAGGAGTAGTAGGAACAACATAACCATCTAGAATAGATTTCCATACATCCAACCCTAGGGACATAATTTATGTCCTCATCCAAGCACTCTAAAAATCATAATTTGATCCATTAAACATCAGTGCTTGCTTAGTAGAGAAATATCCTTGATGACTACCCATATTGTACCTTGGATTACCTTCAAGCTTTCAAGCCTTTACCAAAATACCTAATCTAATACCAAATATTATATGTATAATCACTAAGATGGGGGAAATTAATTAGTAAGCCCAAATAATACATCTTCAATTTCAATCTTTACAAAAACTTATCCAGGTACCATAAGCATTCATGAAGCATACACATCATTCATAACAATGATCAAGAGAGATAACGCAATATCAATCACATAACACATGATGTATGTGGGAAACCCTCTTGGAGGAGAAAACCCACTATAACCTATAGTTGGACTATTTTTCTATAGTAAAAATAATCAATTTAGACCAATTGTAAATAATCAAGGAATTACAATCCTTATTTAGTGAGACTACAATCCCATAAGGTACTATAACACCTATCCAGCTAAGCTATAAAAAAACCTAGACTTTTAGCAAGTTTCACCTTACAAGGAGGCTGTAACCACCTTAGATGCTGATATACCACAACAACATTTATGAATATATCCACTTATGAATTGATGTATTCAACACCTAATTATAGACCTTTTCTTATCACTCTTCTCCTTCACTCACACTTAATTTGCAAGAGCACTATTCTACCAATAGGATTATGACCTATAGGTCATACAAATTTTTCTCAATCTATTCTTCTCTTCAACTCACCTATAAGGAACTCTAGCCCTCCTTCAATCCAAAATTCACATACATCAACCTCTCTCAAATCTCTCCCAAGTCTCTCACTACAAAGTTTAGAAATCACCATCTTTGATTTCATTATTTATAGAGCATTTATGATCATCACCATTTTGGTCAGCCTTAAGGCATGCCTTAACCCTTGAGGAAACTATCTCATTGAGACATAGCTCAATAAAATCTTCATAGGTCATCCATATCATCTCTAGGTCACCCTTAAGTAGATACACCTTTTAATAAGGCCCTTGTAACTCTTATAGGTCTCATTAAGACCTATTAAGCCATTTAACACATCAAGTAAAAAAATAACATAGGACCACTTAAAAAAGCATATGTCCACACTACATGACCCCTTAGTCATCCTTAAATGTTTACAATCATCATGCACTCTTTTATGCAAACTCAATCAACATTATGTACACATAGTCACCATGAATGAATACAAAATCAACTTCTAAACCTTTGTTCAGAATACATATGATTGGTCTATCCTTTATAATTCACATAGATCATCCTCATGGAGTCTAAAACACTTCCTAATATCTAATTCATCAATATATATTGAAACAACATCAAAACAAGATTGAATAAAACTATCAGGTCACTTGCAAGATAAGAACGAACACATAATCAAATTTTAACCATAATATATTTGATTTTAATAAAAATTATACCTTTAAATTCATATTTATAGATTCACCTTGGAGTCCTCTGCCACTTTAATTTTTACACCATGAACAAATTTGTCCTGGATCAAAAGTTATAGCCAAAATATAGAGCACTAATTTTTCCTTTGTAAAATCTAATATTCAAATGCAAACGGTCACAATTAAACCTCAAACATTATGCTTGCATCTCATTTCCTCATTTCTAAAATTAAACATGCACCATCAATCTTCTCCAAACTTTAATGCATGGAGTGTCAATTCCCAACATTAAACCTTGAACATGTTGACCTCATCTTGTGCACTCTTCCAATTTTGACCTCATGCACTCTATTGATCTCTTGTATGTAGCTCAGTCTTTAAAAATTATAAACAACCATCACATTGACCTCTTGAATTTAACTCAAACCATTGATCTCTATCTGTATGATCACCCACTCATTGTGGATCCTTGGAAGAAGCTTGATCTTTATCTTTGGTCAAAATTAAATATTGAAAAATTGGCACCATATCATTGCTTCCTGACTTCTTAGAGAAATGTGATCCATTGATGTTTCTTGAACTTCAACTTGTGAAAAAATAACCAAATATGGGAGCCTTTCTTATCTTAATAGAAGGCTAACTTTACACAATCATATCTTTTTCTTTGATCACTTGCATGTTCTCAAATTTGGACCATATAATCTCCTCACATAGAAAAATCTAACCATGTATCAAAATTCTCATAGAAACCTCACATGTGTGAGATATAAAAAAATTAAAATTATCACTTATATTTTTCTACCATAGAGCCAACTATGTCAAAAACATATCTAGAAGGCCAACTTTGAACATGCATATCTTTTGATGCACTTCAGTACATGACCTGAAATTTAACACATCAACTAGGTATAAAACTAAAAAAATCCATATTATCACCTTCTCTTGAAACATAAATATGTGAAAGATATGATACCATTAAAATTCTTACTTGAATCTTCTTTCCACATTGCAAATTTGGCTAAGTATGGGAAAAATTGTTAAAATGCCTAGGAGCCCAACTTTGCACTTACATATCTTTTAACACGCTTAGGTGCATGACCTAAAATTTAGTGCATAGGAACTAGGAATAATACCAAACAAACCCATGTTATTATTTATTCTTGAATCATCCACATGTGGCAATGATGACATCATCAAACTGCCTACTATGATTTTTTACCACTGGACCCAAAGTGTCTAGATGAAAACTATGGATAACTAGATGAATTCTACTTATGAACATAGGGATTTAAAGCATATAAAACATTTTAGGGACCTATTTAACATCCTAAAAACACCATAATCATCCATAAACATATCTATCCATGCAAACTCTGAAGATCAACCAAGCCTTTTTTCAAGCATACTAGGACAAACACATTACACACTTTGTCATTATTACTAAGACTACCAAGGCACTTCATCCACTCAATAGGTCACCTACATAAAATCATCATTAAATCAATGGAAACTCTCCAATATATGATAATATAAGTGAGTCAGGAACTAAGTTGGCTCTATTCCCAATAGTTGAGATGGAATACAATGAGTGTGTGAATGAACTAAGAAAACCAATTACAGAGGTTTTATCTAATTTAGATGATTTTTGGTTATCAGTAGGATAATTTTAATTTTCTAAGTTGAAATTTATGTTGGTATAACTTAAGTAATTTTATATTTTTATACTTTGGTTATGATGTTTTAAACGTATATCAGACTTTTATATATATATATATATATATATATATATATATATATATATATATATATATATATATATATATATATATTAAAGTCTGATATACGTTTAA
This sequence comes from Torreya grandis, assembly GCA_037957365.1. Classification (NCBI taxonomy): domain Eukaryota; kingdom Viridiplantae; phylum Streptophyta; class Pinopsida; order Cupressales; family Taxaceae; genus Torreya; species Torreya grandis. The sequence goes on along the minus strand of JARHVA010000535.1, from coordinate 1,883,843 downwards.
AACATCATAACCAAAGTATAAAAATATAAAATTAGGCACACACACACACACACAAATATGTGTGTGTCTGTGTGTGCCTAAGTAATCTTGATTATATGTATTATGGGATTAATATAGATAAGAAATCATTATACTTTAATTTATTTAATTATTTACTAGAGTATGTATTTCTTATTATTATTAATTGATCAAATGTCCCCACCCATTAGGAAATAAGTATTCAATTATTTAAATATTTGATCCCTTAAGACTTTTAAGTGTTAAATAACTTTAACTAATAACTGTCTATATTAATTGATTTGTAAAATCAATTATTTAAGTTAACAAATAGCTAAGGGTTGTTTAATAATTATTTCAACCAAGTTTGAATAATAAAAGGATATCAAGGATTCATTTGAAGGGAAGAACAACACAGGGATTGAAGACTTATAAATTGTAAAGTCAATCATATATCTCTCTCTTCTATGTAACTTCTTTGAGATAACATGACTTTTGTAGATAGACTAATGATACTTTCTCTGATGGTTGAGTATATTTCTTAAGAAATGTAGGTATATCTAATTTTATATTATCATTTATAATAGATTATCTAAAATTTGTCAAGTTTAACATCTTTTTGATAATTGCTTCTTACATTTCTATATGCAAAATTTGAATATTCAACCTGAATAATGATGAAAACTTCACTATTTATGACATTTCATTAATCTAATTTATTATAAAGGTTATATTTTTAATATGTTTTGTATAGAAGATGTTGATTAATTTAATTTATTCTGCTAAGACAACTCTCTCTATTAAGACTCGCATGTTTTGTTTATTTTGTACTTTATTTTGATTTTGAATTTAATTTAGTTTAATCTTTAATTGATTTTATTTATTTATATTTTATTTAGTTATTAATTTAGTTTACTTTAAATTATATTTATCCTATTATTTATTTCTATTTCTTTTTTAAGTTAAATGTCTTAGATTATTTTTATTTATTTAATATTTAAGAGATAGACTTAGTAGATTTTAGATTTTTTATGTTTGTTTGATTGGTTTAGTTTGTTATACTTAGATTCTATATTAATTTTTTTTCTTGTTTAGTTTAGATTTAATATTTTACTTTTCTTAATTAGTTTATTATTTGTTAGTTTGTTATTTGTGTCTCTTGTGTGTTGAGTTCTACTTGGCACTTTCTTTATAGAAGATTTGTTCATCTTTGATTTATCTTAATTCTATATTAATTTGATACTTATTGTTTATTATCTTGTCCTATTCAAAATTTATTACAACAAAATCAAGATATTACATTGAGAATTTATATTATTATTGAATCATGTTTTTTCCTTCAAAAGATTGTCCTATTCATAGGTATTCTCTTTAAAATAGGATAGATTACATATTCATAGCAAAACTCATTCATTATTTGATAAGTAGATTTTTGAAATTATAATGAAATATGTTATACTCAATAGCTTATTTGTTATTTCGTAGAACATTTAAAAAAACCCTCACATCTTTAGGATCATAATTGAACCTTTAGAAATTTATTATTAGATTGGTACGATTCTAACTTAACCTTCATAATAGACAAAAGAGTTGATTAGTTGATGTAATAATTTTCACCATTCAAAAAATTGATGACTCCACTAGGGACTTTTTAAAAAAAAAAAAAAATAGAACTATATTTTCTTGTTGCTCATGGTACTTGGAGGATAGCCTCTTATTATTCACCATATAATTGATATTGTTGATGACTAGGTTGATATTACTTTTAATCTAATTCATTATGCATGGTATAATCACCCTCATAATATTCAACATGTCACACAAGTCATAAATGAAGAATTAGAAAATGTAGAGTTTGAGATAGATTAGTATGCTAATCTTACTTGTGAAATTCAATGAGATATTTTAAATATAAATAAACAAAATGAAGAAGATAGGGATAAAATTTTAGATACTAATCCTAGACTTATAACTCATTTTATTTTTTATTATAATCCTTTTGATGATTTGGTTATATTATCTAAACCTATAAATATAAATTTACAATTTAATCAAATTAATTAGGTTCAAGATAATTAATTAGTTCAGGTAGAAGAGATTGCTAAAACTTCCAATGGGAGATCAAGTAGGAGAGAGAGAGAGAGAGAGAGAGAGAGAGAGAGAGAGAGAGAGAGAGAGAGATGAGAGAGAGAGAGAGAGAGAGAGAGAGAGAGAGAGAGAGAGAGAGAGAGAGAGAGAGAGAGAGAGAGATTATAGTTTTACAAGATAATAGAGATCAAAATGATCTTACTAAAGATGAAGATAATTCTGAAGATGGAGTAGAAAAGTAGATAGCTTTAAATCCATGGATTTCTAAAATTCCACTTAAAATTTGAAATAATCTAGGAAAGTTACCTTCACTACAAGAATTAAATATACCAAAAAAAATTAGAGCTTCTAGGGAATCTTGGGAAGATCATTTAGATGATTTTAAGTTAGTTTGTGCTCCTCTTGGTATTACAAGTGAAAAAATTTGTTTAAGAATTGTTGCTCAAACACTTGAAGGAAAAGCTTATCAATATTTTGTTAGTTTTCCTACTAAAGCTATCAGAACTTGGAAAGATATTGAAGATTAACTTGAATTAGCTTTTGAAAAATCTAAGGAATATCTTGACCTAGTCAATGATCTTGTAAATTTTTCTCTTGATCTGGGTGAGACCATTTACCATTTCATTATCATATTTACCAATTTGCATCAAAAGATTCATCATGATCTTAGACCTAAAAAATTATCCAAACTTTACTTTTATAGTGTTTTACCTTTAAAGTATAAAATGACCTTATAAGATAGAGACATTATAGAATATGATGAAACTGTAACATTTTCCATTGAGTATGAAAAGAAACATAAACATATTGGGTTTAAAGATAGGTCTTCTATACATCTAAATTTAGATAATGTAAAAAATTTAAAGGCCATTCAAAGTCTAGGAAATGAACTAGTAATTGTTAAAAGATGACTGATTGATAAACCTTCTTCATCTAATAGAAACAATATTGAAAGTAAAAAATTAGAAATTTTTTATTACTATAATGTATGTGGATTGGATCATGATCTAGATTCATGTATTGTTGTTTAGAAATTCAAAAAAAATATTCAAGGAAAAGATCTTATATTTGAAGATCTAGCAGACAAAATAAATATGTGTGTTTTTGATGATCCATCAGAAAATAAGGGTGCTTATATTGTTAATACTAGAAACAAAGATTGTAATTTTTCCAAAAATAATAAATCAATAAATAATGATTATTCTTATAATGATAAAGGTAAAATAATTTAGAACAACTATTCAAGTAGTTATTTTAATAATTCTTCTCATAATATTCTTTTATCAACTGGTTATAATAATAGTCAATATCAACATTATAAGCCTAAGAATTTTTGACAAACATATGCTAGAACTTATAATAAAATTGATGATTTATCTAAAACCAAAGTTGTATTCTCATTACTACAAGCAACTAGTATTCCAGGACAGCTTGATAAAATTAATGAAGCTAATAAGAACTTTTAAAATGATGTAACCTTACAAGAAGAAGATAGTAAATAACAATCAACTATTTTTGCTCAAAGCTATGATCCTCCTACAGATTATATACCTCATTTTTATGTTTTGGTTAAAATTGATAATAAATTAATCCATAATTATATCTTAAATACATGTGCTTCAAATAATATAATGCCCAAATTTATTGTAGATCAAATAGGCATTTTTTATGAAAATGATAATAGGAAGCTTACTAGATTTGATTCTAAACAAACTAAAAGTTATGGTAAATTTTGAGATAGTTATTAAGATTGCTCAAAATGAAATAATTAAATGTATGACTTAGGTATTCCTAGTAGTTATGCTATGTTATTAGGAAGAGATTCATTAAAATCAACTAGTGCTTTTGTTAGAAAAGATATTACTTGTATTCTTGTTAGTAATGAGATTGCTTTTATAAAAAGAGAGGATTGATCTAGTAAACATATAGAATCATCTGATTCTTCCACTACTACTTATGTTGAGACAAGAATTATAACTTATGAGCTATTGAATTTAGATGAACCAAAAAATCAGCATGAAAAATTCTTTGAGAAGAACATTTTATGGTCACTATATTTTGATGAAGCCTGCTCTCAACAAGAAAATGGTGCTGAAATTTGTTTAGTCTCTCATGTTAGAAAAACATTTTGTTATTATTACAAATTATCTTTCAAAATCACTAATAATACAAAAAAATTTAAAGAATTATGTTTAGGTTTGGAAAAGGCTATCAAATTTAATATTAAATATTTAGAAGTCTTTGGGGATTTTAAATTAGTTTTTAAGCAAGTTCATAAAATTTATAAAACTAATCAAACTCATCTACATCATTATACTCAAAATATTTTTTCTTTACTTGAATATTTTGAGGCTTTCAATATCACTCATATACTTAGAGAATATAATAATAGAGATGATAAGCTTGTTATTTTTGCATCTAATTTAGCTCTAAGTGAAAGTGAACCAATTATAGACTTCTCTTTTTCTAAATTTTTTCAACCTAAAATTCTTGATTTGAATGATAGTTATCTCATTTTTAGTTGTGATGAACACAATTTATTTTATTAAAGGTAATTAATTTAGTCATGATGATTACGTATTAAATTATGGAGATTATTTTTAATTAATTACTAATAAATTACTTACTAGTTTAGTAAGTTTGGAATTTATGTTTACACCTAATGATCAGCCCAAGATTTATAGAACAAAAGAGCCTTGTTGAAGAATCATATGTGAAACTATTCCTATCAAATTAGGTACAAAACGAGGATCTTAAATATGTCTATTTAGGAATTCAAGTTATTAAAAATAAGAAGGTAAAATTTATTAAACTATTCAAAGAATTTATTTATGTATTTATTTGGTCATACAAATATATTAAAGGTTATGATACTGATATTGTTAAACATGATATACCTATAAAACCTAGTATTAAACTTGTAAGATAGAAAATATGAAGAATTAGCCCTTTGTTAAAAGACACAATTAACAAAGAGTGAGATAAAATGATTGATGCTGGTATCATTTTCCCTGTAAAATATTCTAAATGTGTAGCTAATTTAGTGCTAGTTAGAAATAAAAATGGTGATATTAGATTTTATGCTGATTTTAGGGACATGAATAAAGCTAGTGTTAAATATAATTTTCCTCTACCAAGTATAGATTAGATTTTACATTAGGTTATAGGGTTTGAAATGATGTCAATATTAGATATATTTTCTAGTTATAATTAAATTTTTGTAAATCCTAAAAATAGACATAAAACTACTTTTACTACTCATAGAGGTACTTTTGCTTATGATAGAATGTCATTTGGATTAATGAATGTAAGAGTTAATTTTCAAAGAGATATGCATGTTGTTTTTGATGATTTAATTGGCATTTTTATTTAGGTTTATCTAGATGATCTTAACATTCATTTGAGAAGATGAAAAAAAGCATTCAGATCATTGTCATGAAGTTTTCACAAGATGTAAGAAGTATGGTATTTATTTGAATCCAAAAAAAATAATTTTTTGGTGTTATCAAAGGTAAGTTATTAAAACATATCATTTTAAAAGATGGTATTTCTATATATCTTGAATGTATTAAATCCATTAAAGAGTTACCTCCTCCTAAAGATCAATCTAGTTTACGATCTTTCTTTTGTAAAATAAATTTTGTTAGGAAATTCATATTAGATTTTGTTAATAAGTCTAATCCTTTGAAATTATTACTTAAGAAAGATAAATATTATAATTGAGATAAAGGTACTAATTTATATTTTGATAATATTAAATATGCTATGGCAAGTGCTCAAGTACTTGCTAAACTAGATTTAAAGAAAGCATTTATTCTTTATGTAAATACAACTAAAAAAGCAATTGGAGTTGTAATCACTCAAGTATTTTAAAAAATAATAATGAAAAGCTAATTGGTTAAATGAGTCAATTTTTAAAAGATGTTGAAAATAGGTACCCTCTTATTGAGAAATTTATTTTTTCATTAGTTTCCTCTTTAATCAAATGTCGTTATTTATTAATGGGAGGAAAAGTTATAGTGTGATCCAACTATTTCACATAAATTTCACTTATTTTCTGTAAAAATAATTTTAAAAATTGAAATAAGGGTGAGGTTAGTAAAATTTGGATTTGGTTTTCACTCCTTGATCTAGATGGTTGTAGATACTCCTCTTTGTCTAGGGAGGAATGACCTACAAATAAGAAAGCACTAAATAAATGGTTGATTAGTTAGATAATAGGGTGAATTTCCTAGAAAGATATGTCTAATAAGCACAATATTTCTTGGAGGTTATCAATCCTCACTTTTAAATAACCAAGTTCTAGAAATGAAATATAAATTACTTGCATAAATAACATAAGATACCAAAATTGAATACAAGAAGTGCTTGAAAAGAGATGAATTTGATTAATTATAGTAAGAAACAATTAGATATTAATTCTAAGTTAATTAGACATGGTTAAAAAAAATGGTGATGTTATGTGATTAGGAAGAAAGTCAGAAAGTGGGATTTGGTTGGGGTCTGATAGGTGGAATTGACTTGCTATTAGAATTGACACACAGTGACCATCGCTAGTTGGGTGAACCATTAGTGATTAGGTAACCATCGATAGTTGGGTGATCATAAAAATGTGAGGGAAAACCATTGATGGTTAAGTGACTATCAATAGTTACTATCAAATTTGGCTTAGGTAAGAGTACGTTTGGTTGGGAAAGTGGTTGAGTGATTTTAGGAGGTGGGTTTAGGCTAGAAGTTAGTTTCAAGATAGAGAGGACTATTCAAAGATATTTGGTTTAGAGGTTTTGCTAGGAGAGAAACAAAATAACTAATTAACAAAAATAGATACTTAGCTTTGTTGTTGTTGATCTGAAGAATGTTGAGGTGTGTGGTTGAAAAACTCATATGTAGAGCCTAGAATAATTATGGTAGAGTGCCAATATCTTGGCTATGATTGATGAATTGAAATGTTTGTGTTTTCTATTGTGCTCCTTAGAAGCTCTCCTAGATTAATCAAAAGAATACCTAAAAAATAAGTTATGATATAATAAGCTTTGATAATTATTGATTCTCTCTGATGATTCTTTCCCTCTCTTTCACATCCTCTTCTTTTTTTATAGAAGGAAGGGAGAGGTGAAACAATAAGTTTAAACATGGTGTTCAATAGGTCATCTATTTTTAGTCTTAACATGTATAATTATATGAGTGGATAAGAATAAAAAATAAAGGTAGAGTTGAGCTATATTTAACCTTTAAGGTGGTTAAATGTTGACCATCAGTGGTCAGGTCTAACCATTGATGGTCAAGGGTTGACCATTGACGGTCAATAGGATAAGGTTATAATAGTCAAAGTTAGTCATTTTGACTTAGGATTGGTAGTTTAAAGGCTATGAAGTGGTCTTGAGGGGGTTTATGGGTGGTCTAAGGGCTATTTCAACATCTAAAACTCATCATGTATGGTTTTTTAGTGTATACATTTTGCCCCTTTTTCTTATGCAGTTTGTATCTACAAGTTGCAAAATAAAAAATGGATCATGCGTCAAAGGTTTGGCTACCCTAAACATGGGAGGAGGTGTTTCCTCTCAAACCAAGATTTGATGAGGTGAAATAGAAATGGGTATGGGTTTGAACAATAGTTAAGTGGATGATTATGTTGGTTAGATTGGGCATCAAGAGATAAACACGTGCATAAAATTTTACTAAATGTGATATCACATATCACACATAGACTAGACTACCATGATTGAGATAGTTGGGTAAAAATAAGGTCAGAATTAGAAGCAAAAGTGACAAGTAAACCAAGTGAATACATGTAATAATGGAGGTTAGGTTATACTCATAAACACAAGTCTCCTAGGTAAGGTCAATGTATTCATAGGCATCTAAGGTAGGAAGTACTCCCAAGAAGATACACATGGTTGGTATGTAAAAGTAGTCTAAATTCAAGTTATTCAAGATGGAAATGTAGTCAGAGTTGGAAAAGTGACCAAGGTAAGGTCATCATAAAACATGAAAAAATTGGGCTAATATGACCAATATCAAGGGTATGTGGTTAGTTTTTTGGTGGAGTAGGTAAGCTCCATAGGTATGTAGTAGTTAAGAAGGTTGGTGGAAAGTGGTTGTTGAAAGAAACTTTAAGTTGTAATGTCAAAAATAGTGGGATGTTGACCATCAATGGTCAGGGTTAACCATCGATAGTCTCCTAATGATCATTGATGATCAAATGTTAACCCTAAAAGGGTAAGCTTAAAAGTATACCAAGGGTTTAATTTGCTCATTTAAACATTGCTAACCTGTAACACTTATCTCTTGGTAAGTGTGAAAAAGAGGTGATGGTTGGAGATTTTTTCAATGATTGAGTGAGTTGAGTGCTTTTTGGGTGATTGAGGGTGATTAGGTGTTTATAGAGGTAGATTTATTGGTGACATTGACCCAAGAGGATGTAGAAAGGATGAGGGAGAGTACAAGGCATGGTGGTAGTTTTAAGGGCATCTCCATGGTGGTGTTCATAAAATGAGGTAGGGGGTATAATCAAAATTTTAATGTTTATTGTTTAAATAGTTGTTTTTTATTATGGTTGGGCTAGGCCTAGGGTTAGGGCTAGGTGTAGGGTTATGTGTTTGTAATTGGGTGGGTGGAGGTTTTGGGGATGAAAGTGATAAAGGAGATAAAATGTTAAATGGGGTAGTGTAGGTAGGGGAGGGTATAATGGTTAATATAATATTATAATTGATATGGTGGATGTTTTGATAGATTTATGATGTTATGATTAAGTATTCTCATCGGTGATCGCTATCGACCATCATCAGTGTTGACCAAATTTGACTCTACAAGTCAAATTGGGACCCCTATAGGTAAAAAATTGATCTTTATAGGTTTATATGGGGTTTAATATTGTGTTATAGGGTATATTATAGGTCATTTGATGTTATTTCATGATATATTAGCCATGGCCATTAGTCTTATTAGTCAATATGTCATTTTGAGTCATTTTGGGGGTCAAAATAAAACATATAGCCTCCTTAGGAAATTTGAAGGTTTCAAAGGATCAAGTCACACCCCATGTGTCACCATATATTTTAATCAATTATTTATAACCAAAAAGTGGTAGGTTCCTCATAAAAAAGGTAGTCTTCTTGGAGAAAAGAGGAGTTTATATGAACTTATACGATCTCCTATAGCTGATGACATTTCAAGAGTGTCACTTGTTATTTCATACATTCATTCCAGTGATCAATCTTATTAGAATCTCAAATAAATTAAGAAAACTACTTCTCTCTCCTTTCACTAGGCTTGGCAAGCAAAAATGGTCTTCAGGTTTGTACTTGGTATGGTTAGCAGAGAGGTTTTAGGAAAAATAATCTTATGGGTATATTATAAAATTATTAAGATTATATTTGATGTTTGTTTATATATTAATGGTGACATATACTTTATGAACTATTCCTAATAAGTTGACCTATCTAATTGGTTTACTAATATGTGCACCCTATAGGTTTTTCCTTAGTTTGGACTAGTCTGTACAATTCACTTTTTGATGTTGTTTTTAGATGATTTTGATTCCCTATTTAAATGATTCCCATGATTTTTTAGTGTTTTAAGGTGTTTGTATTTTCAAATCATCTCATGTTGTAGGAGAAGGTACCATTTTGTGTTATAGATAGGTTTACACCATTTCCCATGTCTTCTTCATTTGATAGTAGTTTTGGAGGGTGGAGATATGTTCATTATTATGTTTCATTTTCCTTATTATTCATCTAAACTTGAAATATCATTCTCCAAGTAATGTTTCATGGGATTTCAGTCATAACTATCATACAACCAGTCTGTTCTAAACTGTCATATTAGTCAGTTAGGTGAGTTGTGTAAAGCTATAAAACACATTCATGGAGAAGTAATTATGGTATCAAGGTGTTGAGTAGGATATTTAAGCATTAAAAAATATTAATAATCCAAGTGACATCATACAAATCATGATAATATAGTTAACACATTCACTCAGTTTCCTGCCATTAATACACATATACAGGTGCTCTCATGGAGAAAAGCATGTTGTAAGCAAGTTTTGGAGCTAAGAAAGATCCTTGATATGTAAATAATATATTTATAGTCCTTGAGATAGTAATTAAACCTATTAAATGGTCAAAATAATTCATATTTTCCACATTTACAATTGATGCCTGTACATGAAAATGGCCACCTACAGGTGACACCACAAAGTCATGAAGATACTAGTATGGGGAGGTTGAATCATGGTAAAACCTTCTTTGAAGTCCTAATATTTTGTTTAGATTAGGGAATTAATGATTTAAGTTTCAGTTTAATAAATGGGAGTGAAAACCTTGATCTATAGTGAAGTGATTGAGTTTTGGGACATAATCCCCAAAGTGTGAAAATAGAGCACCTGAGCCTTTTTGCCAAGGTCATATAGCAAGCTTGTCAACACTTTTAGTACATCATAATGTGTTTGTACTATAGTATACACATATAATAAATACTATACAAGGTTTTGAGGATAAATTATTAGTGAATATTGGTAGTTGGGAGGCCTAAAAAAGTACTTTTATACACTAAATCTAGGCAGTGAAATATGCAAGCTTTAAGCTCCAAGTAGACCTCTTCACCTTGGGTTATAAAACCAAACCATGTTTCATGATTGAATGGTTTTATATGGTGTAATAATTCATTAATAACCTAAGGGCCATTATAATATTTGTATTTCTATGTTTTAGGCCATGTACTCACTTACATGATCCTTTTGACCTATAGTTGAATGTGTCTGATTTTGATAAACAATGAGCTTGAACAAGCGGTTGAAAGGTATGAACATGACTACTAAGACTATTGAAATGACAATTTTTATATGAAAATTTTCTGAAGGTAATAAAAATAACATGAAACATATTCCAATTTGAAACTAATACCTATAGGATTCTACTTGTCTCAAGTACAGTCCACTTTAGTTGATTATATACAACAATGAGCTAGAGAGATATTTTGATGTTTACATTGCATTAACATGAATAAAATAGGTAAAAATTATTTCCAAAAATATTATAAGGATTAAAATAGGTCTTATAACACTATTTAATAGGTCCAACCATGTATAACTACATGCACAGGTGTCCCTTGACAAGAAAATGCTCACCTATAGTTGAGTAAGTAGATAATGACCCAGTTGATGACTTTTATAGATTTTTGGAATGTAAATTCATGATATAGGTGGATAAAATAAATATGGTATGGTATTAATGGTTTAAATATGATAATATATCAGTTTAATCAGCTTCAAAAGTGTGACTTACACCTATAGGCAGGGGAAACATATAAACAGGGTTGGCTTACAAGCTAGGCTTGACTGAGTAAGGATATGTTTCAAGGTGAAAGCTTGGGTAATGAGAGTTTGTGAACATTTTTAATTATCTAAAAAATGTTTAAATAAAATCACATAAGGTCCTTAGATCAATATCAGATTAAAAAAAACCCTTCCAAGTGCAACACATAGTCCATAACAAGAAACATTGCATACAGTCTATGCAGTGCAGATCTTAGGTTTTGGTGCTTGTGGAGGGTAAAATGATATGAATGAGGGATATTTTTTTAAGATGGTATATATGAGTTTATTAATCCCATAAAATATTCACTTTTTCTAATGGAGTAGGGTAAGTACCCTCTATTTTGTCTTAGATAGAGGGTACTCCGCTAAAGTCAAAATTGGTAGGTTTTGAAGAAGGGAGAGAAAAGGATAACCAAGAGATATTTGAATATTTATATAAGGTTTTGAAATATATTGGAAATAAAAATCAATATTAGAAACATCACACATAATGAGGAATCCCATCTTGGAGGTCCAGACCCTCAAACTTACAAGCATGCCTACTAAGCATGACTAAGCCTAGATTTCAAATGATATGTCACTTTCATTTATAACCTTAGGTAAGAATTATAATGGATTATAACATGAATATTTGGGTATAAAATATGTTTCTAATATATTTATATGCAAATGAAACCATGAAAATGCTACTTTTAGGCTTTAAGACAACTCAAGCTTGCAGGAACCTAAAGAAGAGCTCGATATAGCAAATTTAAGTGCTCACATATCCTCTAAGGATATGCATGGAGGTCAATGGAGTTTATGTATGTTAATATGGTCATTTAAAATCATTATTGTGATATGTTTTTTCATTTCCAATGTTTCATCTTTATGAACAAATCTTAAGAGTAGAAACTGCCTAAAACCCTTGCAAACCCTCAATCAAGACCCGATGAAGGAAATTAATATGGTAAGCTACCCAAATGGCATAGTTTTACTAAAATTATGATTGAAGGAGGTATAATACTTAGTTATTCTCCCTACCATTAGGATGAGTTGTACAAAATCTATATAGATAAGGTAAAACTAGGGTTTTCTTGACTATTTTTTATATTATGTAGGTTATAGGAGGTTTCATGAGATGCCAATCACATGGAAGGGAATATTAATACTTAATATAACTAACCATGTAAATTTAATTCATTATAAAAACTTATAGGTTCCCTAATAAATATCTTTATCTCAGTCATTCAAAATTGGCATAGTGAGCATGATGGTGAGAAGTGTGAAAACTTCAAGTGGATGGATTTTTAAGGTGTTATTGAGTAGTCTAAGTCCATGGAGAGTCTTGAAAAGTGTCATCCACTCTCTCCAACTAATTTTTATGGAAAAATAGATCCATTTTTAGGCCAAGTGTGAGGGGTGATTGAAAGAGGAGTTTTCTTGGAGTATAGGTAGTGATAGCTAATTTTTAGATGATTCTAGATGACTAGGACTACAACCAATTCATGGAGAGTCATGAATTCAAACCTTCACCATCATTACAATCATCAGACCTATCCCTAGTTAGTTTTGGGATGTTTAAATAGGGCTAAATCATAAAGGTAGTTTTTTAAGCTTGAATGAGAACTTCTATGCCACATTTCAAGAATTTCATGACTTGGGGTGACACTTGTGCTCCTTGACCTTACATGGTTCACTTCACATATTCTTCTCATGCATATGTAACTCCTTTTATTAGTTTTACAAGTGTCCTTATGACCTTTGGACTTCTCTCTTCTCCTCTCTCTCTCAATTTTTATAAGAACTAGCCATTTTGGTCTTTATAATCTAATACCACACCATGTATGGCAAAGCTCTACTAATTTTGACATTGTACTTACCTTAAAAAATATATTCAATCTAGTTTAGTTCATATAGTATATTGTCAAAGTACGTGAAGAGATTTATAGTGAATGGTTAAGAGATATTCATCTATCCTTGTTTTTTCTCAATCCTTCCATGTTTGATACAAGTGATTCCATGCCTAGCAAGTCATATGAAGTGTTATTAAGTGTATGGATATATTATTAAGTTCAAAAGGAATCCTTAGGATCTTAAACTGATATATGGTTCCAATTACCTGGATATTCTTCATACATGTTAGCTTCATATTGAAATACTCATGTTAATGCATTCTAAGACTCTTAGGCTAGTTTTGTATTTCTTGTCTCTTTGTGATAGAGTATAATAGTCTTTTGGTAAACATATTGGTGAATCACCCAATATAATATGTTTCATTTCATGAGAAATATAACCTTTTCCCCCATAAATAATTAGTTAGTACATGTGAAAGCATTTCAAGACACATTCAAGAAACTATCCCTTAAATCTAGAGATTCATCTCACCAATTGATTACCCACATCAAGTGAGATGTTTTCATTGTGCCACTTGGATGAGGAGAGTTAAGACATCTACTCAAGTGGTGCAAATCTAAGTGACAATAGTTGGTTGATGAAAGACCATTGAGTGGATAATACATGGACCATCATTAGTTGATGACCAAATCATTAGTAGTTGATTATTAATAAGTGATGGTTCTAAAAGGGAATGTCACCGGTCAACACTCGACCATCGATGGTCAATGACTAAACAATTGGAGATAAATTATTGATCAGTGATGGTTATAAAAGACACCATCATTGATTGACACTTAACCATCGATAGTTGATGAATGAGATGTATTTTGGTGTGAAATAAGGGTTTGGGTAAATTGAGAAAGGTGTTATAAGTTAAGGGTAAAAGGAATAATGTAAGGGTGTGTCTAAAAAAGGATTAAGGGTAAATGGGTGGGTAGATGAGTTATGATAGGTAGAGTCTAAGGTAGGTCTATGGTGTAATTTGGTAGAATAGGTGAATAGGTAAGGTTGGAGATAGAGGTAGTAGGTAGTAGTTCATAGGTGATGTTTGATGAACTAGGTGAAATAAGGTATTAATATGACCATGCAAGCAAGGGATCTAATACAAATGTGAGATCATGTGTTGTATTTGATACATGATGTCTATCAAGCAATGATAAACTAAGAGTAGGACCACTTTTTATTGGTGGGCTTGGGAGGAATCAAGTATTATCAGTGTATGCCCTAAGATGTGGTTATGTTAGTGGCACTCATAGAGAGATGGAATCTAGACACTAACACATTATTTCTTACTATTAGAGAGATGATGATCTTATCAAAGGATAATTACTAGATCATGTGACTAATACTATAAGGTGAGCCAATAGAGTGTATCAATGGCAAGAAATGAGACCAACTCATGGGTGTGTTGTATGGTGATGATGTAGTGCATGAAAGGTGGCACATTGGAGGTCTACATTATGCACCCTTATATCACATGGATAGGGGCACAAGATGGGTCATCACTATGATGATGATAGTGGTAAATTATTACTTTCTACCTAGCTTGAGCAATGGTAGGTTTCCTTCATTATTATTAGGTGTTTTGGTAGGCATAGTGATGGATTAGATAGTGTATGCTTGGGAACCTATCCTATTAGTGTAGATATATCAAGATCTCTAGGGATACAGGGCACATAGGAGGTATGGTATTAGTGTTGGGTTTGTGTTGCATTATTAGGCTTATGATCACACTAGAGTTCTTTAACTAGATGGGCTGCCATGGCACAAATTTATTTGAATTGACTTTAAGGTGAGGTTTATGTGATGGAGGTATAATTATGAAATCACAAGACTAAGAGGAAGGTCACATGATCTAGATTGATACAAGGACCAATTGGATGCACTGGTGGTGGGTGACATGATTTGGCAACTATATATCTGATTTCTTGTAGAGTCCAATCATATGAGGTAGATATTATCATTTTAAAGTTACATATGGATCTATGGGAGGTGAGATCTAGATGTAAATTTGATCTCTTTAGATAGGGTCCTAAGATAGTTCGGCCTCATTCAAGACATCCCAAGGGAGTTCCTAAGGTATTGGAGGGAGGATAAAAAGTTCCAATTGACTATACTAGAGATCAAGGATGTGTTTATTAATCATGAGGAGCTATCAGTGAGGGTTAAGATAAATGATGCAGGAGTTATTGATGAGTACCCTATGTGGTTCTAGGCACATTATGATGTGGCTATTTTTTGAAGTTGATGAGGGTCTATAAGATATATATGTAGATGTAGAGGTAGGGGGTGGTGATTAGAGGGATGAGGGTGCCACAAATAGATAAGGAATGATTTTTGAGAGGGATCAGGCATGGGTGACACTAGACACATCACATGCATCCTTAGCATTAGTGACTTAAGAGAGGGATGTAGCACAAGGCTAGGTGTTCACTCTTATAGGAGAGAGGGATTAGGCTAGGGCTCAACTAGCTATGATTACATAAGAGAGAGACTCTCTTAAATAGGTAAGAGGGTTAGTATTAGTACCTATAGGACCATCAAGGACTATTGCCATGGTGAGATATGTTGTGATAGTGGAGAAGCTATTTTATTATGAGGCCTTGGTATTTACTCATATTCTCAATGAGCCCAAATGGGGTGAGTATAGATCTAAGATCACTAGAGGGGCCATTAGTGAAACACCAAGTTAGTGGGCTACATCTATAGGGGTCAGGTAGGCAAAAGAGGTGGATAGGATCTAAGTGGTAGTAGTTATCTAGGGTCTTAGACTGTGATGAGACTTATAATTTTGATGTATCACATGATTTTGATACTAGCCTATGAGTTGATGTAGTAAGATGTATACACATTTTTGAGAGACATATATATATATATATATATAATATATATATATATATATGATCATTATTTTAATTTTTAGCTCATGATATATAGATGTGATCATGGTTTATGGTTTGTGTTGATGGATGTGATGTTGTTTATTTATGATTATGCTCATATGATTATCATGTTATGGTTTATGTGTACTCACTTAGAGACACATGTGGTGATGTGTATATTTAATTTATGCTTGTGATGATATTCAATATTGATGGATGTTGTTTATGATATGATAATTTTTATGCTTTGTTGGACATGACTATGATGTTTGTGATTATTGTTATAATTATGGATGACTATGATGTAATTTATGTTCATGACATTGTTATGGGTTAATGGATTAGAGTTATATAGATGTGATAGATGGTAGGATGATTATGATGTTATGATTAGGTGATGGGATGTTCATGATGTTATGATATGATGATGTTTGTTATGATGAGATGCTTTATTAGACATGTAGATGAATCTTTGATTTCTTACCTAGATAGGCATGTGATGGATAACATATGTGGATGATGTATGATAGGTGCTTCATGATTATTTCATTTTTTTGGGTACTTAGATGAGGTGATTGTAGTGTGATGATGTTATCTATGAGTAGATATATTTTTGAGGTAGATTGACGTGTGATGACTTATGGACTTATGATGTGATAAAAGATAATGTTATGATGATTTTATGTTTTTTATGATTGGTTATGATGGATAAGATGTTATTTTGATTAAAAAACACTTAAATAAGGCACAAAACATAATCAAACACATAACTGGCTTTTAAATATTTTTAATGAGCTATATATGATTAGATAAAAGTGGTTGACACGTAAAGTAGGTTGGATTAGAAAACTAAATGTGAGGGAGATAGGCTAATCAAGAGATAAACACAATAATGAATGTATAAAAAATTAGCTATGAGAGAATAAAATGAAGGCACGATGCTTATTATTTGGCAAGGACTAAAACAAATTGAAGTACAATTGGATTATGAACATAAGTCCTTCAAATGCTTCATAGTAGTGTCCACTAGTTGGCTAAAAAGATGTCTTGATGACATAATGTCAAGTAAGCTCAAAATCCATTATTTTTAGAGTGTATAAAATGGATATGGATTAAAATGGAACTTTCTTTTGAGACTAACATGTCTCTTTAGTAGGTTACCAAAGAGCCAGTATAAACAAGTCCATGTCATATAAAGTGTAGACTAATCGATGTAGGAAGTCTACTTGTGAAAGCCAATTATGGATTCAAAAATTATTTTGATTTTTATAATTTTGAGAATAGGTCTTTCACTATTTTTTTATTGATTTGAGGGATGGGGGAAGTTGATGTGGGAAGATTCAATGAAATTTCTAAACTTTGATCAATGCTTTACTCAGCCATCCTTCAAGAGAGTGGTTTAAATTTGTGAGATTTGTTTAAGGATTTTGATAGCTATCCTTCAAGGGATAAGTCTACCTTATATTGAGAAATTTTGATATTTTTTGGTAGTTGTTCTTCAAGGGAGTAGTCTTTGAATGCTTGGAATGACACATGATTTTTTTTTGTTATTGACATGGATTTGATTAGATAAGCTCAAAAGGATCACCTTTATGAAGGTAAAATGAGAGCACAATAAGGTTTATGATGGGTAAAAGAGGTTTAAGTGATAAAAACCATGGGAATATATCTTACAAGGGGATGCAAAGTACCATGAGGATGATGCCACCAGTAGAGCTATGGTACCCATGTTTAAGATTAGGTCAAGGTTGTAATGGATAATAACATGATTCAACATTAATCAATGACTTCCTCAACTCCAAACTCAAGAGAGAAATGGGTAGCACCCATAGGGGTTTGAATGATAATATGATATGCCCATAAGGTGAATGGGATGTGTCAATGCCAATCCTGACTAAATGTATTAACCATTTTAGTTAGCATGTTGTTAAGATTTTTTTTAGAGTATTTATCATATCCATTACCTTGAAGATGATAGGGTGATGAGAAACTTAACTTGATACTAAATGTGTCAACAAAACCTTGGAGTTGTTTTTTTTTAAAAGATTTATCATTGTCAATGATAATTTTATGAGGAACACTAAAATGATAGATAATGTGATGGTTAATAAAATCAACAATCTATTTGGATTTTGTGGAGACAAGAGGAATATCCTCTACCCATTTGGTGAAATATTCAATTGTAGTGATGATAGACTAATGTAATTATGAAGAATGGGGGTTAATTTCACCAATAAGATCCAAACCCCATTGTGAGAAGGACCAAATATCCTTGGATACTTGAAGACTATAGCTAAGTGCATTATGTAAATTGGAATTTTGTTGACATTTAAGACACTTTTTCACATAATCACAACAATCTTGGTTGAGAGTAGGCTAGTAGTAGCTAAGGTGAAGGATATGTTTAGCGATAGCTAGACCACTAAATTGTCCTCCTCAAATCCTAGTATTCATTTATTTAATAGAATTAGAGGCTTTGTGATGATGTAGGAAATAGAAAAAGAGACCATCAAAGCTGCATTTATAAATAATTCCCCCTAATATGGTATAATGTGAGGTGTTTTGGATAAACGTTGTTGAAACATTCCTAGAAAGGTTGGATGGGTCAATGTCAAGGTTGAGATAGTCAAAGGTATATTGGTACCAAAGGTCAAGTTGGGTTTCCTCCACATTGAAGATGGTAGGAGAGTCTAATTTGACATAAGAGGGATAGGTAAGCTATGATAGATAGCTTAGAGTTAGAGGGTGTAGATATGATCTGAGATGTGAGAGAAGCCATCGTATCAACAAACTTGTTTATAGATCATGGAGTTATTTGGAGATGATAGTTTTCAAATGATGTTAAGAGTACATAAGATATTTGTTTGTAGTGTTGTAAAAAATCATCATTACATTGATAAGAGCTATTTATTTGATTGACCACAATTTGAGAGTCACAAAAATGTTGATCATTTTGAATCCCAAGGCTAATGTAGTTTGGAGACCTATCACTAGGGCTTCATACTTAGTCATATTATTGGTACATTCAAAATCTAGATTGAAATATAAAGGAATAGGTTCACCATAAAGGGGGATACGTATTATGATAGCTCCTCCACCATGTTGACACTTCAATCCATTAAATAACATGGTCACTTTATAGGTGAATTCTATTTTAGAGAGAGTTGTAATGGACTCATCTAGAAATTCAAGAGGAGGAGGTCACTTATCTACTAATGGTGCTTTGGCCAATTGATTGGTAATGAATTTCCCATTAATTGACTTCTACTCAAGGAATTCAAGGTCAAAATTAGATAAAAGCATGAGCCACTTGGCCATACATTTATTTTGGTATGTCTTGGAGTGCGTATACTTGAGTGGGTCAGTATTGGTTATGACATAGGTTTTGTTGTTGAGAATGTAATGGAAAAGTTTTATGGGAATAAAAACTAAGTCAAGGCAAAGTTTCTTAGTATAGGTGTATCGAGTCTTTTAATCTACAAGCATATGAATAATGTAGTAGATGGATTACTCTTTATGTTACTCATCCCAATGAGTTAAAATTACCCTTAAGTAGTGATCAATGGAAGAAATATAAAGGTAAAAAGGTTGATTTTCTTGGGAGGAATTCGGATGGGTGGAGATAGAAGGTACTCTTTAAGTGAATCAAATTCTTTTTGACAATCGTTATTCCACTAAAAACATACATCTTTCTTAAGAAGGTGGTGGAAAGGTTGACATCGATCCAAGAGCTGAGAGATGAATTGATGAATGGATTGGAGATTCCTCTACAAGATATGTATTTTCTTAAGGTGGGTTGGAGGAGGCATGTCAAAGATTTCTTTGATTTTGGTGGGATCAAATTTAATTCCCCATAGGGAGATAATGAAGCCAAGGAGATTTCCTGATAAGACCCCAAAAATACACTTATTAGGGTTAAGGTGGACATGTTAATGGAGTCATTCAAAGATAATCTTAAGAATGACCCAATTATATTTATGACATTTGGGTTTCCCAAGAAATTCATCAACATAGTCTTCTATGATTTTGTGAATAAGGTCATGGAAGATGTAAGTCATAGTGCATTAGTAGGTTACACCAATTTTATTTAATCCAAAAGGCATGACCCTATATTATAAAGTTCTCCATGGGGTGATGAAGGTAGTTTTATGTTGATATTCAAGGGTAATTAAGATCTAATTATAACCTGAGAAACCATCTATAAGAGATAATATCTCATGGCCAGCTATAAGATCAACAAGATGGTCAATGCTTGGCAAAATAAAGTCATCCTTTAGACAAGAAAGGTTAAGGTCATGAAAGTCCATGAAAATTCAAAGTCCCCCTATATATTTGGTGATAATTATGATGTTTAAGACCCATTGGGGATAATCAATGGGCTAGATGAAATTGATGGATAGGAGATGTTGAAGCAATTCTTTGATGACAAGGTCTATATGAGGGTGCATTCATCAAAGTTTTTACTTGATTGGCTTGGAATCATGGTTGGTGACTATATTATGGGTAATAATATAGGGGTTAATTCTTGGCATGTCATTTTAAGACCAATCAAATACTATGTTTTGGTCTTGTAAGAAGGAGTGGATGTCCTGAAGCTCCTCAGAATTTAGTGATTGTCCATTTTAACAATGCACAAATTATTCAAAGTACCCAAATTGATATCCATGGTGGATTCATTCAACATGGTTTAAGTCTCAGGTGAAAGATATTTTTAGATAGAGGAATCTTCTGCACATAGATAGGCAATAATGGAATCATCATCCTAACACTGAATGATATTAATAATAAGAGAGTCATCTCCTACCATCTCAAGATGAGTTAGAGGAATGGTTATTGTCACCCCATATTTTTGATAAGTTAGGGGTCTAAGGCTGATCATGTTGATGAGAAAAACGTTAAGGGGGATGATATCATAATCTTTAGATGTTGATGGTGGAGTAGAAGGTGAGGATGGGATTTCCTTGATAATGATGGTAATGGGAGGGAGGTTGGTTTGCTTTCTAGGTGGCGTGAAACCAAGGCCATGATTTTCATGATGTTTTTGGGTCTTGATCAGAGTAACTCATGCATCCCATTTTCAAAATGACCTAGACCAAATCCCTTCCAATCACACCCATAGAGATATGTCTTGGCAAATTCTATTTTATCCAGATAGGAGAAATTGGAGGTGAATAGTCAAGGTGAAAAAAAGATGTTAGAAGTGTCAAAAGGTTTATCAAGTCTCCCATAGATGAAATTGGTTTTATAGGATGAGGGCTTGAAAGGAATAATGGCTCCAAGATTTAGGTCATAATTAGGTTGGTGGTCAATATTCTCATACTCTTGAGGAGTATGAAAAGTTTTTAGTGTCAAAAGGTGATACTCCCCCAATGAAAGACATTGGAAGGTGGATTCTAAAGGGTCCATTGTGGGGATTTGGGTGGAAGGTATGGATGAACTAGTGGATGATTCATTGGTATAAAAAGATGGGGATTAATATTTTTTTTATGAAGGTTTATTGGATGGAGAAAGGAGAACATCATTGGGTTGGTACATCATGTTACATGATGTAAAAGGACTCAGGTTAGCTTGTATGTTAAAAAATTGACTTTCATGTTCAAATTTGATGCATTGGTATAGGGTAGATGGCACACAACCCATGGAATAGATCCAAGGGTGTCCCAAAAAATGGTTGTACTAGAACTCACCTTCTATTATGTATAAGAGTTTAGGAAATGTGTGGGGTCCTAGGTGAATGTGAAGGACAACAATTCCTAAAGTTGTGGCTATGGTATCATTCAATGATTAGAGCACCACTAAGTTTTTTGACATAATTTTCTTAGGTAATTTGAGTTGGTTGTATGCATGGGAGGAGATAATTTTTATACTATCTCCCCCATCAATTATAACCCTCTTAATGTAGGTTTGGTTGATGTACATGGTAACGAAGAGTAGAGGATCTAGATCATCTAGATGGATGGAGGGTATTTCTAAATCCTTAAAGGTAACAAGATTAGAAATTTTAAGAGCTTTGACAAATTATGTTATAGGTTGTGGGTCTTCTGGTAGAACCTCTATGGATTGCAATGCCTCTATAATCACTTAGTGGTGATGGGGAGAGGTGTTGATCAGTTCATATAAACTCATATTCACCAGTGTTTGGTGAAGATTTTTTAGAACTACTCATTGGATTGATTTAGAAGGGTTGGATTAAGAGGGAACCAAGATGGAGACCTTAGGTTTGGTTAAAGTTAAATGTGCTTGGTGTTGATTATGTGATTGGGTGGTGGAATAGGGATATGTCCATGTAATGGCGACATTTGATTTTCCCATATCAGTTTTTTAGGCTTATGATCACATGACCACATGGATGGTATAGATTTGGGGAAGAGTCAGACTAGAGGATTACTTTAATTCTGATTCACCCTAAGGTGAGAGTTGGGGAGTGGGTAAGTATTAGTTAATGGATCTTGGTTCTTAGGTTAATGGTGGGATCATAGGAGGTCATTTGACAATAAGCCATCCTTGTGATACAATCAATGGATTAAAACTTGGAGAGCTTTATAGTTATCAGTATCATGCCTAGGTGTTCTATGGTATGAGGATACTTATTTTTCATCATACTAGGATGGTTTAGGACTTTGTGGATCAAATGGTTTGATAGGTTGCAATCTTAAGCAAGATGCTTGTAATAACCTCTATAAGATGGTTGAGTAAGACTCAGGAAAATGTGGGAAATGTGTGGAGGTATTAGGTTTGGTAGCTGAAGTAGAAGCCATTTTAGGAGTAGGTTTGATGGTAAGAGATTTGGGTGAAGGAGAATTATTGGTGGATGGTTTTGGTATGGATTTATTGGGGGTGAAAGGTGTTTGGGGTAGATTCATGAGAAGTAGGTAGTCTGGTTATCAAAGGTTTGGTGAAAATATGCAAGGATGAAAGTAGGATTGATGGTGTAACCAAAATTGGTGGTTGGATTTGGGTTTTGTCTGGGATGGTTGGTTTCCTTACTAAGGTAGAAGGGTAAGGTACCAAAATAGAAGGCAAAGTAGAAAGGGGAGGTAGATTTTTGGTTTGTGGAATCTTGAGTGGTTTCACCTTTTTTATTGGCTTGGTTTGGGGTTTCTTTGATAGGTTTAGTGAATTTAATTCCAATTTAAATGAGGGGTGAGTAAGGTTTTGAATAGGGAATATGCTAAGGTTTTTGGTGGGCTTGGTTGAAATGGTAGGGGGTGACTTGGTTATTTTATGTGTAGTTAGTTTTAATGGTTTGGTTATGGTTTGATTGGTAGATGTTTATAAAATAGTGGAAATAAAATGTTAGGATGATAGTGGTATAGTTGGAGGCTCTTTCTTGGTTGGGTAAAGAAGCCTGAGATGGTGTCAAAATGTGGCAGAATTTACATTAGGTTGGGATAAGTATTCTAACTTTTAAACTAGCCTATATAAGGGATTATAAATGGGTTTTATCCCTTTGATATTGATCTCAATAGTCAAACCCATGGGTAAAGAGAAAGAATTGGTTACCTCATCCTTTTACTCAATCTAAGGATCCAGGGTTTGGGAAGATGAGTCTCCTATGCGAGAGGTAGGTAGAGTGATATCTTCCTTAAGGATGCTTTCCAAAGGAAGAGTGGGTTATTGTAATGGATGCCTTTTTTGGTATGTCTACCAAAGGAGAGGTTGATGGCTTAAATACCTCGATGAACGGAGAAAGGGGAACAATCATTTCCTTGGTCTTATTTTCAAAAGGGATGAAAAGTGAATCCACTACCTAAATAAGTGGAGGGGAAGGGAAGGTAGTCTCATCATTGGTATCCTCAATAATGAGTTCATTAAGAACCATGTTAATGGTATGGACCTCATGGTTGTGATAGGATTTTAATTTATTATTTTCATTGTTCATGAAAGGGGCATGGTTATCTAAAAATATCAAGTGATGGGCATGCATTGGGATTATCAAACACAAGTTTCCCCATGTCAATGAGATTTTGGATGATTTTAGTGAAGGTAGTGTACTTACTAAGATCATGTCTAATGACATAGTAGAAGGCACAAAATTCATTCTCCTTATACCAACTAGGTACAAGAAGAGATGAATCGAATTACTATGGAGGTTTGATCAATGGAAGTTGTATGAAATTTGATTTCAAAAAAATTTCAAATATTGAAGAATATGAATCCCCTAGAAAATTAAATTGCTTTTGGTTGTCATAATTAGGTTCTTAGTGTTTTTATTAGAGGAACCAAAAGATTTGGGTTGGTTAACAATGGGTGAAGGGGAGATTTTAAGGACAACCACATTCATGTTTCATTTATTCTTGGAGTAAGTCTTGGTTTGATTATTATGTTTGGAGGAGGGAGTCTCATTTGATTTGAAGGTGGAGTTCTTGTTTCTCAATTTAAACTTCCCCTCATCAATGGCTCTATTTTTCAATTTTTATGCCATGGTGAAAGCTTCATCAAAGGTCTTAAAAGTCTAAACCCATAAAGTGGAGGAAATGTGTTTGGCACAAGCCCAAGAAAAGAGTTCAATCAACTCAGGTTGGGGTAAAGATAAAGAGATTTGATTTATAAAACTTCTCCAATGGGATATAAATTTATCTATGGACTTATCATCAAAATTTTGAATGGAGTAGAGATCAGTGATGTAAACTTTCTTAGAGATGTTTATGGAAAAGTGATCTAAGAAAGTCTGAGCTAGTTGGTGAAAAGAAAAGAGGGTATGATTTGTAATAACACTGTACCAATCTAGTGTCAGACCTAATAAAGACATGGGAAAGGTGTGGAGAAGGACAACATCATCATAGGTGATTAAATAACAAGAACTCTTAAACGCTCTTAGATGTTTTTGAGGGTCTTCCTTGCTTTGAAATTTTGGAAGTTACCATTGAGGAAGACAAGATCAAACGGGAATGGATGGATTGGTTCATTGAAAATTTGGTCATAAGATAGGAGGTTATGGGCATTATAAATATATGAATCCAAAGTAGTCATTTTGTCTATTAACATTTTGATAAGGTCCATTTGTGGTTGTTCACCCCTATGGTTATAAGGTAGATTATGTTGGGTTTGGGTAGGTGCAACATATGGATATCTAGTGGGGGTTTGAGAAGTGATCACATATTGGTATGTGGACATGGGTGGTTGGGATGATGCCACATATTAATATGTGGAAATAGGTAGTTGGGTAGAAGGTAGAGGTACATACCCTTATGGGTTATGTATGTAACTCAAGTTTTGTGTAATGGGCATCTATTAGGAGATTGACATAGGTTGGGTTGAAGGTATAGTTAGGTTGGTAGATAGAGGATAGGTGGTAACTTTAGTTCTAATGGAAAAAAGTGTACAAGTTATGGGGATCACCAAGATCTTGAATGGAGTAGAGGTAGGTGGGTTAGAAATAAGAGGAATGGTGGTGACACTAGTATAAGGTATTCCCATCATAAGTGGAGTACCAGTGCCTAAAGGTTGGGTTGTTCCTATACTAAAAGGGTTTTTAGTTGAGGTAGAAGCTATTTGGGTGTTGGTTAGCTATGTGGGTTGGTTTTGGATGGTGGTATTGGTAGGATTATAGGTAGAAGAGGATGCTTGGGTGACCAAGGGTTCAGTGGAAATGGTGGCAACAAAAGTGTTTCCCATAAGGTGGGATGGCATGCCATAGGGTGAGTCAATAGGGAGAACTAAAGTAGGGGTATGATGAGATATGGTGTTAAGGTAATGTTGGAGGGCTATGGGGTTATTATCCAGAAAGGTGGTAAAATTTTCATCACCTTGGTTGATTGTCTAATGGATGCTCAAAATTTCAAAAGGTTGAGAACTCTCTGTATCTAAGATGTACTCCATGGACTAGGGAGAAGAAGAAGATAGATGATTAGGAGGTGGATCCTAATTTGCTTGGTTTCTTAGTTGTTGCCTAGTTAAAACTAGGAAGATAAGGGAAAGAGGAAGATACAAACAATTTCACAAATCAAACAAAGAGAAGACAAGAAAAAGTCAAGGAAATGAAAACACATATTAGAGAACATTAAATCTCAAGGTTATTTTTAGTCTCTCTTGTGGATTATGCCTTAATTTTTAAGAATTGTGTGACTCAAAGTTTGTAGAGTGGGTACTAGAAAATAATTATATGGTTGGTTTTAGGTTGTGTTTACCCTCTCAAAGGGATCTATGTTAGAAATCAATACGTGGGTTAATATTTGGGCCTACCGCCTTACTTCACACACTATAATGATAAGGGTGTTAGGTGTTTAGCTAATATATACCAATTGATATAGATTAAATTTAAGTAGTGAATTGAGTTGGTTCTCCCCTTGGTGATGAAATCCAAGCAGGATAGCTAGGAAAGATGACCACTATGTGATGAAATCCCAATCGAGCCGTATGTCAATGTTGTTATGCTTGATTAGGTGTAAGTGGTTTGGTCTTGTGTGTGATAAGAGTGAAACTACAATAAATTCACTTGATTAATTAAGCTATGTGATCTAAAATAAATAATAAAATAATATATGCAGTCAATTTTAAGCCCAAAATGAAATTTGAATTTCATTATATGAGCATAAGATAAGAAAAAGAAGAACTTAGATGCAACTATGAACCCAAGAAAATACTCAAGGTTCCCACCAAGCATGCCAAAATGTTTCATGTAAATTTATCTTATTTTATTTAGAATAAAGTTATACAACTTGAAAGAAGGGTGAGGTTAGTAGAACCTAGATTTGGTTTTCACTCTATGATCCAGATGGTTGTAGATACTCCTCTTTGTTTGGGGAGGAATGACCTATAGATAATAAATCATTAAAAAAATTATCGATTAGTTAGATATTAGGGTGGATTTCTTAGAAAGATAGGTCCAAGAAACATAAGCTTACTTGGAGGTTGTCAATCTACACTTTTAAATAATCAAGTTCTATAAATGAAAGATAAATTGCTTGCATAAATAACAAAAAATACTAAAATCAAATACAAGAGGTGATTGAAAAGAAATTAATTTAACTAATTATAGAAATAAATGATTATATTAATTCTAAGTGAATCATACATGGTTTAAAAAATAGGGTGATATTCTATGATTAGGCAAGAAGTTAGAAAGTGGGATTTGTTTAGGGTTTTATAGGTGGAATTGACACACAATAACTATCGGTGGTTGAGTGAATCATCAATGGTTATGTAATGGTCAATGGATGAGGGAAAATTATTGGTAGTTAAGTGATCATCAATGGTTACTATCATATTTGGCTTAGGTAAGAGTAAGTCCAGTTGGGAAAGTGGTTGAGTGATTCTAGGAGGTGGGTTTAGGCTGGGAGCTAGTTGTAAGATAAGGAGGAATATGTAGGGCTATTTGGTTTAGAGGTTTGGTTAGGACAGAAATAAACTAAATTATTACTAAAAATAGATACTTAGCTTTATTATTTTTTATCTGAAGAATGTTGAGGTGTGTGGCTAAAAAACTTATTTGTGGAGCTTGAAGCAATTTTGGCATAGTGTCAATGTCTTGGATATGATTGATGAACTATAGTGTTTGTGTTCTCTATCATGCTCATTGAAAGTTATCTTGGATTCATCAGAAGAAGAATTGTAAAATAAGTTTTGATATAAGAAGCTCTGATAATTATTGATTCTCTTTAATGATTCGTACCCTCTCTTTCACCTCCTCCTCTCTTTTTATAGAAGGAAGGGAGAGGTGAAACAATAAGTTTAAACAAGGTGTTCAACAAGTCATCTAATATTATTATTAACATGTATAATTATTCTAGTGGCTAAGAATAAAAAATCAAGGTGGAGTTGAGCTAGAGTTAGCCTTTAAGGTGGTTAAAGGTTGACCATCGATGGTTGGGTCTAACAGTCGATAGTTAGAGGTTGACCATTGATAGTCAATAAGATAAGGTTATTATAGTCAAATTTAGTCATTTTTACTTAATATTGATGGTTTAAAGGCTATAAAGTGATTATAAGGGGGTCCAAGAGTAGTCTAAGGGTTAGTTCGACATCTAGAACCTATCATGTATGGTTTTCTAGTGTCTACACCAATGTACCTATTTTATCTTATCTTTTGAAACAACCAAACATTCAAGGAAGTATTGTAAAGTGGATATTACAAATTAAATATTTTGATCTTGAATTCTAAACTTAAAAAAAAATTAAAGGTGATGACTTGGAAAAACATTTATTTGAAACTACTTCTTAAAGAATTAATGTTTTAGTCTTGTCGATTGATGATAATTTGAATGCAAAGCCTCATTTAAAGATCATGAAAGTTTCTAATTTTTCTAAAAAAATAAATTTGGTCTTGGAATGAATAAATGTGATTGTATGCTTTATGAGGATGATTGATATCATGACTTAATATTTTATTTTCAAAATCAATGCTATCCTAATAATTTTAATAAAAAATAAAGATGTTCTTTGCATTTAAATGCTTTAAATTTATGTTTGTTAGAAAATTTTCTATTTTATTGAAATAGAGATGGAATTTTATTAAGATGCCTTATGCATGACTAGACTCAAAATGTTCTTAGAGGTTATCATGAAGAAAATTATGGTGGGCATTATGCTAAAAAAATAACTACTTATAATATATTACGAGTAGGTTATTATTGGCCTACACTCTTTCAATATGATTATAAGTTAGTTTGTTCTTATATACCATGTCAATTATTTTTTGGTAGAGATAAGTTTCTTACAATGCCTTTGAATCATGTTATACCTGAAAAACCATTCATAAAATGGGGTATTGAATTTATTTTAGATATACATCCTCCTTCATCAGGTGATCATAGGTATATATTAACAATAATAGATTATTTAACTAAGTGGCTTAAGGCTGAAGCACTTGAAAGTTTTGTAACAAGTGAAGTAACTTTTAGGATAATTTATTTATGGCAATAACTACCACTACATCGACATTAATAATTTAGAACATAGTGGGAGACTTATTAATTAAATAAATGATTTAAAAATATGTTTAGGATTATCAAATAAAATATGACTTGTTTTTTAGAGGCCATTCCAAATAAATAAATAAAATAATTTCAAGATAGTCAAATTCTAGGGCTAAATCTAAAACTAGAGTAAAAGATAAGAGGACAATCTAAAATTGTGGTAAAATGTGGCATTTCAAGAAAGAATAAAATATAAAAAGGTTGATAATGGTAAATCATATACTTATTCTTAGTTTTTAGAAAAAAAATCCCTCATGTGAATATTTGAGGGATCATTATTGGTAATTTCAAGTTTACATGCATGTGATGGTGCATGGTTGATTGAATCAAGTTCCTATTTTCAAATGACCACTCAGAGTAGTGGCTATATAAATATGAAAACATAAATGGAGGTAATGTATTATTAGGAGACAAATAAACCTATAAGATCATACATTGAGGGAGAGTTAAGTTTATTTTAAATAAAGAAGGTTTATATTCATCCTTGGTGTTATGTATATTCTAGGTTTGACTATAAACATAATATCAATAGGAAATATGAATGATGTGGATGTGCATTTTGTACTTGATAAATATAGTTTAAATATGGTTTATGGATCAATGTTACTAGTAAGATGAGCTTGTACATGAATGTTTTTAAGCTTAAGGCAATCACTATAAGTGATGAATGTAACAACTTCATGGTTCTTAGGGGGAAAAAATGTTAGTTTAAGATCATATATGTCTTGTAGAGAAGATAATGTGCTAGAATTAGAGGATGGAATACATTGGAGAGAAAAAATGAGCATTAAAATCTAAAGGTATGGCTAAAGGAATTTATAGCTACCCATTGGACTTTGATTTATATGAGAATTTTTATTTGGTAAGCAAAACCGAGTGATTTTTTATAATAGTGATACAATATAAGAATGGATTTGGAATTTAATACATAGATATGTGTTTGTACCTATGAAGGTTCCATCACTATAAAAATATATTTATTTTGTTTTTTTACAGATGGCTATTTGATAAAAAAACCTTAGGTTTACTATATCAAGGCTAAGCTTGAGTTTTTCAATAATTTTAAGGAGTTTAAGGTAATTATTGAAAACCAAATAGAGAATAATACTAATATATTAGGAGTAATAATGGTGTATAATACTGCTATAATGATTTTGAATAATTTTGTAAGGACTATGGAATAAAAATGAAAAAAAAGACAACTCCATATACACCATAACATAATGGAGTTGTAGATAAAATCAATAGGACTCTAATTGATACTATGAGAAGAATGATCAATGGTATAGGATTATAAAGAGGTTTTTGGGTGGATGCAATCGCAATTATTTTCTATTTGATCAATAGATCACCTTCATCAGCCTTGGTCGATAAAAATCCATAAGAAGCATGGAATGGTAAAAACACCTCTCTCAAACATCTTTATTTTTTTTTATTGTGATGATTATATTCATATTCCAAAGTAAAAAATGACTAAGATGCACAATAAATAAAAAAAGTGTATATTTACTAGATATGGTACTAGGGTGAAGGGATATAAGTTATGGAACCCTAAATGAAGAATAATTTTTATAGTCACAATGTTATCCTTAGAGAGGTAAAAAGGGTTCCAAAAAAAGGACAAAAAAATGATGAACTTGAAAATATTTAGTTTGAATAAGAAGAGGGAGAATAAGTGTATAAATTTGAATAAAATATAGAATATGAAGTAGAAGAGTTTCAAGAGGAATATCTAGATGGAAATTTAGATGTTAAGGATGAGGAACCAAAATATTCACAATTAGAAACTCCAATATTAAAAAGATCATATTGGGTAGTACACATGATAGGTATAATCCTCCTAATTTATGTTCTATAGTTTGTTTATTAAAAAAATTATTACTTATGAAGACCCCAAGAATGTAAATGAGGATCACACCTCAAAATAAAATAAATATTAGAAGAAGGATATGGATGAAGAAATGGAGTCCATAGATAAAAAACATATATGTGACTTGGTAACATTATCTCCTAGAAGAAAACCTGTTGGATGTAAATGAGTATTCAATAAGAAGTAAACTCCATATGGGAAAATGGAGAATCATAAATATTTCTAGGTATCAAAGGGATTATATTAGGTAGAGGTATTTTATTTTGGTGATATTTTTTATTCTATTGATAAATTACATTTATTTTAACTATTGCTTAAACTTTCAAATTGGAAATAGAATATATGGATGTAGATACATATTTTATATATGGTGTGTTTGAGAAGGAAATTTACATGATGTAACTAGAAAGTTTTAAGAAAAAGGGAAAGGAATATTTGGTGTGTAGAATGAAAAAGTATGTATATGGCTTAAATAAATAACTAATAAGGTGTAACTAGAAAATTTAAATGTATGTGTTAGAACTTGGGATTGGAAGAATCAAAGCTAATACAAGAATTTATTTTCAATACAAAAATGCAAAAATTATTATCATAGTATTTTATGTGAATGACATGTTGATTTGTAATAATAAGGAAATTATCATGTAAGTTAAGTCTTAGTTATCATCTCAATATTATATGAAATATCTAAGTGCTAAAAATATATTTTGGGCATGGAAATTAAGAGAGATAGAGTAAAGATGAAACTATTATTAATCAAAGGAATAACATTGAATTGATATTGCAGAGGTTTAAGATGAAATAAATAAAGTATGTCATTGTTCCTTTTCCTTTTGATATAAAATTATCTGTTCAATAATGTCCTCAATCAAAATAAAAAATTAAGGAATGTCTCTAGTCCAATATGCTAGTGTTGTTGGAGTTTGATGCATGCAATGGTCTATACCAAACCTAAAATAACTCATGTAGTGAGAGTAGTAAGTATATTTATGTAAAATATAGGAAAGGATAAATAGAATATCATGAAGAGTATATTTAGATATTTTGTGGGACATATGACTATGTAATCTGATATCATGGTAAACCTATTAATAGAAAAACATTGAATCTACATGGTTTTGTAGATTTGGGCTAGGTTTGAATATTGATTAAAAAATATATACCAGTGGGTATGTGTTTAAATTATTTGGTGGACCTATAATTTATATGATAATAAAATGTTCTAGTGTTGAAATATCCAACATATAGGCTAATTACATGGAAACTACTCAGGCAACCTAGGAAGGTTTTTGGTTTCAAAGGTTAATTTACACGTCTAGGTTTGTTCAAATAATTGTAAAGATATGTTGTGACTCTCAAAGAGAATTTTTATAGTAATGAACCTTTAGTATCAATATAAAATGAAACACATTAATTCAAAATACAATATTTTAATGGAAATGGTGGAGGAAAATAATATATTGTTGGAAAAGGTGGACATAGTTGATAATGTTGTCGATATATTGACAAAGGCTATAAATAATGATAAATTATATTGGTGCATAA
The DNA here is from genome assembly GCA_037957365.1 of Torreya grandis. Classification (NCBI taxonomy): domain Eukaryota; kingdom Viridiplantae; phylum Streptophyta; class Pinopsida; order Cupressales; family Taxaceae; genus Torreya; species Torreya grandis. Next base: position 1,851,350 of record JARHVA010000535.1, on the reverse strand, counting down.
AATAAATGGGAATATATATATGTATCATAATGAAAATTATTAAAAATAGGGATACAATACCTCTAATTAAAATAATTTATGAGAATTAGGATTGTGACAATTTTAATTTCATCTCCCCATAAGGTAGATGATGTCATCCTAGAGGATGTATGAAATATCACGTGCCTTCCTAGTCAAGGAAAATATCAATGTGTTTCTTAGTTTGGTGATGTTGAGAGATGATACATTAGAATTTATTATAGAGGCATCCTTGGGTTCCATGTGAGAGACATTGGTTTTTTTGTATTGATTGAGTATATTATGACTAGTGCAACTTTAGACTTAATTTTTAATATGACTCTTATTTTGTGTTTTTATTGTGTTAGATATAAATCATATCAAAATGACATATGGAATTATACTTATCATTCAATATTTTTAGGATATATACATAGTTTATATTTTGTGAAATCTATGCTAGCACATTTTTATAAATAATTTTATTTATTGAATGTAGATCATATTGCCACATGTTTTTTTTATTTAGGTCCTTATTACTAGTGTGTAAATATGGGATTATTATTATCATTAATCCATTTAATATGAATATTAATACTTAAATTGTATTTGATATATATACATCTATATTTTTGATACTCAACTACCCCCTATTCCTAGAATGGGGACCCTTCTATTTTAATCTTCCAAAATGACTAAGTATCAAGTTTGGTAAGTCATTTGGTTGCATAGAAAATCCAATTTAATACTTCCTAACAATTCTTGGTCAATATTCATATTAAAATATGGATTATCACTTAGAAATATTTTGATTATTGAAATTTTCTTTGATATTTCTCCATGTCTCAATGAATTATTAACCATGAAATGATTTATAATGTGCAGATTGGCCTTGCTAAAAATGTTCCATTTATTTCCTCTGTCAGCATGGACCCATCAAGTTTCAATTTATTCTATTGGGATAACCTTATATATTGTTTAAATCATTTATTTACCAAGTCTTTCTATAAACTTTGTTTATTATGCTTATGATGGACATATTATTTTTTTAAGGACTAACTTAAACTTTTCACATGACTCCATAGGGCATCAATAATACACAGATGATTCCTAAAATCAACAAGTCAAAGTCCTAAGATCAAGATCGATGGTGCACATCATCATGTAAATTTTTTGATCAATGATCCACATTGAATACTTATGCCAATGAATATAGAAATATCAATGGTACACCTTTAACCATGTGGCATAATCCTGAGAGCTTGCATATCGACAATACATTATAATTCAAACGTATGGGCTACATATCAAGATACTATTTCTTCCAAGCAAGTTCATTAAAAAATAAGTTATTATGTGTCCTGATCACAACATATATCCGTATAAGATACCGCATGCTTCCTTTAGATACACCTTAGATCAATATGAAAGCTCCTGAGCCATTAGATCTAAGACCCACAAGAACCTTTCAAGATTGACATGTGAAATCATACAGATCATTTGACCCAAATCTCATTAGTGTACAATAATCCAAAGGACTCCTGGAAGAGTTCAACTAGATGACGTATGTCCCTTACAGACTCACCAGATGATAACACATACCCTACTTGACCCATGAGATAATAACATTTGTTATCTATATAGAACTGTATCTAAAATCAATAGATTTCTTTTGAGAGCTACACATGGATCTATCTCAGCCACATGATCAATATAAAGTTGTTTATATCTATCATAAGGTTCCTAAGAGTAATCAAAAAGTGATATCTATTTAGGAAAAATTAAGATGGCCCATGAGAGATCCACCTATCCATTCAAGGTCTATATTGCTTGTGAAAGTGATAAGTAATACTTGCACAACCGATCAAATTATGAGACCCTAACCTAAATATCATTGATAAATCAAAAGATGCCACATGGTACCAAATAAGTGAGTATGTATAAAGAGCCACATATAGAGCACTTAAGACCAATCAAAAAGTGTCATGTGTCTAGATATGATCTAACTAAGTGGCTTAGTCACATTTAAGACTCGTGAGCATCTAATTGGAGCTAAATTAGAATAACACATATCAATAGGTGGAATTCCATAAATTTAAAGCTAAAATTGATGGAAAATCAAATAAAATGAATTCTAAGATTTGAATGCAAAGGTGATAAACTCACCATTAATGTGACATGAAATAGAATTACCCTCCAACCTAGTACTTACCAAGGCAATTTTCAAAAGGATACAACTCAATCATTGTCATCTACACTGGCCTCAAAACCCTTAAGTATTCACTCTCTTCACTCTATATGTTCCAATTTCAACAAAGCTCAAACTCTTCATGAATTGCACTAGGACTGCCATTGTTAAGAGCTCTAAGAGTTGTAGAGAAGCATGAAGGAACATTAACTATCACCAGAAACATTGTAAAATGTTATGAGCAGGATCCTTCACCTTTGGTAATGATGATTTCTTATTTCAATTTGGTAATTTAGTAGTCTTTAAGGATACAAAATCTATCCCAAAAGCTATAGATTTAGGGATAAACATTACAAGAGTGTATACCTTAATATTGAAGGAGCCAAGGATCTAGATGATTTTGAAATAATAACCCATGTTAGTCAGCTCACCTCTAATGTCCTAACAATGTAATCTATTTATCTCCACAAAGCTATGGTGAAACCCAAGGTCATGCCCTAGACAAACTTGGTATATGGCATCTTTGGCAATATGAGATGCAAATATGGACTACATAAGTCCATTCACCAAGGGATCCTCATTGCATTCATTATTGGGATAGGTTTTGAGAAGTATTATGACTTACCCCTCCCACAATTGGACTAAAACTAGAGTATTATTGAAGGATGGCACAAAGCACACAAGCTAGATGTAGTCTTATCTAGATGGATGATGAACCTAAAAGGGGTGGTGTTCATGGATGACCATGAGAACATCTCAATCCACCAATTTATAAAGGATGTCAAGATTGGTTTCACACTAATAAATAACATATTTAGTAATTCCCACATAGGATATGTGGATATTATGACCATCCCACTACTACAACTAATCTGTAAGGATCAAAAAATCCCCTCCCTTAGAGATGTCATTAGTAGTAATTTGGTTACATCCATGGAAGATACATGTAATAACAGAGCACCATTCTATATGTTGAGCTATCTATTAGATGCAATTTGTGAAACTACATAATTGGGGCCAAAAACATGGAATGCTATGAAAGGCAAGGTCATGCCCCAATCATTTTTAATGATGCATACTTACCATTTTAGGTATCATATTAAGGTAATTTTAAAGGATTTTTATACACCTGTTTACATGTCAATCACATAATGTCCAATGCAGAGGGTGTCATCAAAAGTTAGACAAATATTGAGATGTATAAGTAGATATTGGCTCTATCTTAAATATATAGTCATTAAAGTAGAGGGATTCATGGTATCTCCCCTTAGGTTACCCAAGTACATGATAATGAAATTCATATAGGAAGAAATAGCATACTAGATGGTCCATGGGATTGATAGCCTCTTCAAGAGGAAGAATAAAATTCCCCTAAACAAGGCTCCCTATTAGTTAGGGAGAGCCAAGATGAAATAATGGAAAGATGTATTGATAGAAGCAATGTATAGAGACTCATATCTCTTGCCCAAACATGAATACATGATGTGGGATCCCAATCAGGTTATATTCAAACACCTCACCAAATTCAAAAAAGATGTAGTTATGGAATACTAGCATGAAGATGAGGTACATGACTGGATATACCTCAATGCATTACATGATGATGAAGTCCTATGAATATCTACAAAGAAGAACATACCACTTGAGATGAGAATAGACTGAGAAATGAAGAAGTAAGATATAACTTGACCTCAGCCCCCGCCACCTCATAAAGGTATGTTTAATGTAGATTACAAAGATAAGGGAGAATAAGAAGAGGAATATGACACTCCTCTGATAAGGAATAGATCTTGTAGGCCCCTACTTCAAGCTAATCCAAGTGTGAAAGATAAATTTGTTGGATAATTTTAGCCTACATACAAATCTTTTGCCTAGAAATGATTTGAATAGATGATCATAGTTTTAGATGGAATGAGTGGACCAAAAGTAGGAGAGGAAGATCACATATATCTTGTAAAGATTTTGAAACACTTTAAGAAACCTTAAATTGTAATTTTTTTACCTTTGATGAATGTAATTGGAAGTAGGCTTATAATTGTAAAGCAATAGGATTCTAATAGGTGTCCATGACAATCAAATCATTGTTGGGTCATAAAGAAGGTTTCACATGTCTCGAAAGTTCATTCAAGCCTTAAAATTTACCATAATAGTTTCTAACACAAGTCCAAAAGAACTAGACCATAATTTAATGTCATTTAGGAATGAACAAATCATTTTACTTATATATTTTATAAGTGTGCTTATAAATATATCCAAAATTAAAAAAATTCATGGACAAAATGTTTTGCATGCCAATAACATTCTCTACAAATTTGGTATCTTGATGAGCTTGCTCTTTCGAGATATAAGACTTTGAAATTGGACTTTCATAGTGAAACATGCACACAGATGTCAAGTTTATGTTGTGGTAAATATTCATTTAAATTCACACTAAAGATCTAATGGTGCACATTTTATTTTGCATTAAAGATCTAATAGCATGTGGTGACTAACAAAGCTAGTGGGCCCAAGTTAATCGATGGTGCACATTCATTCATACAAAGTAGATCAATGGTGATTGGGTGACAAATGATGTTAGTGGATCTCAAATATTTAATGGTGCATATTTTATCATGCACCTAAGATCAATGGAGAGTGAAGGGTTAAAATTTCAATGAATCCTAAGATCAAATGCATGGATGACAAGTGTCTTAAATGTGTTAAACTAGCAAAATATCTATGGATTGTGTTGTCCCCCAAAAATATCAGTCATTTTTGGGACAAAATTTGAACTATTTTGGTCCTACAAACCAAAATTGTCTCTTCCCGTTTTCAAAATTTGTCTTGGGCATTCAAATTCCTCATTTTTCAAGCTTCTCATAAATCTACAGACTCTACAAGCTTAAATATACAGACTCTGTAGGCTTGAATCTACTGACTCTGTAGGAAGAGAAAATCTACAAACTCTACAGGAAGAGAAAATCTATGGACTCAATAAGAAGAGAAAATTTACGGACTTTGCAGACCAAGTTCAATGGGCTTTATAGGTTGATTTCTACAGACTTGATTTCTACGGACTCTGAAAGTAAGTTTATTTCTATAAGTTCAATAGGCTTCACAGCTTCTATAGGTGGGTTCAATCAAAAGAATCATTTTCTAACACTTGGTCATTTTCAGGATTGGTTTAGTGCCTTGGTTCAAACAAAAATCTCCATCGGCAAGCATCAGTAGCAGGTTTAATGCATTTGGTTCAACGGTTGGTTCAACGTCAAATGGTTCACCAGTTGGTTCAAGGCTTTGTTTGAACTATTGAACCAAAAATTGGTTCAACAATTGGTTCAACATCTTTTGGTTCAATGGTTAGTTCATCACTTCAGTTCAATCAAATGAACCATCAGATTAAACCATCAGCTTGAACCATTTTGGTTCAAAGCCTTGGTTCAATGAAGAGGTTCAATGTCTTGTGGTTCAATGGAGTGGTTCATCGACTTGGTTCATTCAATTGAACCATCGGCTTGAACCATTTTGGTTCAAAGCCTTGGTTCAATGAATTGGTTCAACACAATTGGTTCAAAGATTGATTCAATGAAGTGGTTCAATGTTCAGTTCATATGCTTGGTTTAACATTTGGTTCAATCAAAGGGATCATTGACTTAGTTCAAAGAAGCCTCCTGAAGGACAAGTGCCCTTGTGGAGGGCACTTGGTCAATGAAAATACCCTTCAAAAGGGTCATTTTCAAAAATACTAAGGCAAGTCTAAGGCAAAATTCCTTCAGACTTTTTATCTGAAGGAATTCCTTTGGACAAAAAGTATGAAAGAATTCTGAGAAGTCACAGGAGTAAATCCCAAAGGAATTCATGTATATGGCAAATGAAACAATTTCCACAGACTTTTTGTCCGCAAGAAATTTATATGGACAATTTGTCCATGAGAATTGTTCATGGGAATTTGCCTGGGGAAAAGCCTAGGGAAAATACCCATGGGAATTGTCTGTAGGAATTTGTGAAAGGCCGCTAAAGGACCCTAAAGGGTAGGTTCCCTTATGGGGGACTCTCGACTGCCAATTTGAAAAATACTTCCCCAAAGTCGAAGGGTCACTCGAAGAAGCCCGAAGGCCATTCAAAGACCACCTGAAGGGTAGATAACCTTACGGGGGGATCTTCCTAACCCAAAGTGGGTCATTTCTTAAGGCCTGAAAGGGAAAATTCAATCTAGGAAAGTGCCGAATAGAAAGATGAAAGAAGACCAAGGGGTGACGCGCTTGAAGATGTCAAATTCAACACAACAAACTAGCCATTGATTCTTTGAACCTATAGACCCGAATGCATTAACAGACTTCAAGGCCAAGACCAGAAAAAAGCAAGGAAGGAATAGAACAACAAATTGAATTCAAGACCCAATTTAATTAACCAAAAAAGGAGGAATGATGAAGGTAGGATCAGATCGCCAGGTGGACATTGAAAGTTGCAAACTTTCAATAGCATGACTTGTTTCTCTGCATTGATAAAAACAAATGGGTAAATGCGTCTAATTTCTAGCCTATCTTCTTAATATATTTTAATGCAACATGATGTGTTACTGTTCCTAAGTTCTTTTTGAAGAGGCTATATAAGGGACTCTCTTGTTATTGTAAAATATCTCTTTTTTGACAATCAAAACGAAACTCTACCCAAATTGAAAGGCACTTTTAGCTCAGTTTGTTGATCATATTTTGTTACTAGAATAAGAAAGCAAGTGACTTTTCAAAATTTGTGCTGTGATATCTTTGTTGTTGAGGAAACTGTTCTTATGTCTTTTTCCTTAATTTATTTTATATTCCTTTAATTCAATAAGTAGGATTAGTGAAATTAGTCAGAAAGGTGTCCTGAAGAGTCAACTGTGGAGAGAATTTGTGCCCCCATAATTACCTTTCAGTGTGTTTTCTTTTCATTTTTATGTAAAGGACTTTGGGAAGACTTTTTGCCCTAATTATCCTTGGTATCTTACTCTTGATCAATTCAGGTGAAGACTTTGTGCTGCATCTCAATTTTTTGGTTATTACATCTTTTGTTACATTTTGTTATTACTACTTAGAGTATTCTTGTGGCTTGATAAATAGTAATTTTGAAAGAAGAGGAGTGATTTTTGTCATTTTCCTTGAGTTTCTCCTATGATCTGCACACATCATCTCTAAAGAAAGAGAGATGGATGGTTTGTTCTACGATTGAATATTAGTTTTTGTTTATATATATATATATATATAACATACCTATAGGGAACCTCCCCTTGATGAGAGGAGAGATCAGTCTCCTTTTTGATGTGGTAAAAACTACACATTTGGATGACCAGTCTTCCTACTTTGGCTGATCAGACCTATTTTGTTTATCAGTACGCTAATTGAGAAAATATTTAACCAATAGTTTTTGGTGACTTTGTTGGGGATACATACCCATTATCCATTTATAATCTATCCATTCACCTCCACACTAACCAGAAAATAACGCATAGTTTAAAGCCTCAAGATTTAACTGAAGCAAGGTCAATTCTTTTCCATTTTTGTTTCACAATCTAGTAGATTCAAGGTATACACAAAGCCAAATGGCTAAAGGTATCATTGACCCTGTATTCAAGTTGGTACAACAAAGTGATTTTGATCTATTTCCTTCACCATCTTGTCTCCAATGAACCAAGAGCTTTCCTCCTATTAAATTCAAATCTCCATTGCTAGACAAAGTATCTACTTCTACTATTGATAAAGCTTTGCCTATAATTACCCCTCTGAGATTTTGTATCCCTCCTTTTCATAATCCTACAATGGCAGTTCAAGGCCCTTGAGGTAATGCTTTTGGTCCTCTCAATCTTACTCCACCTCTACATGAGCTTCCAAATAGTTCAAGGAATAATTTCCCCAAATTCTATGGTGATGGGAAAGTTCACCCTAATGAGCACATTGCAGCTTTAAGCATAACTTGTGGAGTAATCAAAGTAGAATTTAAAGATGTAGCAGTCAAGATTTTTATAGAAACATTACAAGGTGCTGCTATAGATTAGTTTTATCATCTACAGGCTCGGTCAGTGACTGATTGAAATACTCTCAAAGCTAAGTTTGAAGCTAGATTCAAACCTGTAAAAGATGCACATACTCTGGCTCAACTTACACAGATGAAGAAAGAGACTCATGAGCCTATGAGAGACTTCATAGCCAAATTTGACAAACTGAGAAATAGAATCCATGTAATTGATCGACCTATAGCTGAGAATCTCAAATGCTTTTTCATTAATTTTCAGTTACCTGAAGTAAGTTTTCTCTTGAGACGTGCTATCAAATAGATCTTGATATAGCTCAACTTTTGGCCACTGAGGTAGTTTATGATCTCATCTTAGCAGGGAAGATAAGAAGAGATCCAAATATAAATAGAGCTTCATCATCTTCAGAATATGCATCTACAGGCACCACAGATCCAATGGTGTAGAAATTGGCAAATGAGTTGCTTGCTCTCAAAAATCAAATGGCTCAAGGAATGTCTTCTGCTCCTTCATACAGAAGGACATTCCCTAATCAGTCGTATTAAGGCAATGCTACCAGGAATCAAGGGCAACAGAATTGCCTTCCTCCCCCACAAAGGAAACTTGCCCTAAAAGCTCCTCCAAATAATTTAGCAATGGGATATCTTGAAGCAGAATCATAATTCTCTTTCCAGCCTAAATTAAATCCATAAAATGATGTTGATCTCCTTGAAGATAATCAAGAAGAATCAACTGGTGACTCCCACATTGGTTTCCTAAACTACCAGGATGAACCCAGAAGCAAAGGAGAAGCTTTTGATGGATCATATGTAGCGTTTACTAGGTCTAAAAAACAATCAGTCTAATAGGCTAATAAAGAGAAGATAAAAGAGCAACCACAGCCAACAGTCACAATTGCTAAATGTGGAACCATTCTACCTTTTCAGTCAAAGGATCCGGTGATCACCCAAAAGGCAAATACATCAATTGCACCTTCCCCTTATACTTCAATTTTGAAAACCAACCCACCTCCCATCCCTCCTAAAATTTAGAATGTTGAAGTACCTTTCTCTTTACCTAGCTCAATTTAGCCATTTGACATAATAAATCATGTCAAAAAGACAAAAATACAAATGTCTGAGTTCAAATATTTGTAGTCTAATCCTGATCAATTGAATAATTTGGTATAATATGTCAAGAACCAAACCATCCCTACAAGACAAAAGGCTAAAAAGGTAACTCTTGATTCTCCAAAAAACATGCCTATTATAAATAATCTGGTCATTACTCCCCCAGCTACTCCTAGAAAAATATAACCTTTCTATGTTTCCCTGTTAATTAATGACCACAAGCTAAGTAACTGTATTATAAATATAGGCACATCTGATAATGTCATGCCAGCTAAATTAGCTAAGTCTCTTAGTCTCACACTGACCAGGACATTTGGAAGATGTTTCTCCATGGAGAATAAGCAATTACCATTGCTAGGGAAAATCAAAGATGCCCAATATGCATTTGCAGCCTTTCCAGACAAGAGAATTAAGATGACTATCTTGGTGGCTGACATCCTAGCATCCTATGGCATTTTGCTTGGATAAAATTTATGCAAGGACTTGGGAGGAGAACTAAGCATGGATCTATCTGAAGCAAGGATCCTTGTCTAAGGCATAATGAAGAGGTTGCTCCCTGAAAAGGAAGCAAAATATGTGGTCACCTAGACATCAGTCCCTGAAGCTCAAATTATTTTTGAATCCACAGGTATGGAAAACTATTTTCTATCTACAGATGAAGTGCATGAAACATCTAATATAATTCTTGAAAGGGTCAACTCAAAAATTAGTTCAACAAGAACAACAGAAGAACTAGTAGGCTGTAGTATAGACCAAGAAGGATCCTCCATCTCTGATGAAAGAAAGTCTAAAGAAAAATTAGTATCGGATGAGCTATGGACTTTGGAATTTGATGGTAGCTGTTCCTCTACTAGTTCAAGAGCTAGGATTGTTTTGATATATCCTCAAGGAGATATGTTCCCTTCATCTTACAAATTACAATTTAGCAACACTAACAATACAACTGAATATGAATCTCTATTGCTTGGCATGAAGGCTACTCAAGACAAAGGCATCAAGTTTCTTCATGCCAAAAGGGATGCTGAATTAGTGGTTTATCAAGTGAGGAACTTATACCAAACTAAGAATGAAAGATTACGCCACTATCATAACTTGCTTTGGGACCAAATTGAAAGCTTTGATGATTTCAACATTTTTGCTATACCCAGAGAGTCTAATGATAGAGCTGATGCACTTGCTATTTCAATAACTCTCTTAATTCCTCATTCAGATTTCAAATAAGATAGGTATACTATTGAGCTGGTCTATAGACCAAGTGTTCCTGACAATACTGATCATTGGCAAGTATTCAATGATGATCATCAAATCATTGCTTTCCTGGAATGAAAAGACAATTTTGAACAACTACATTTTGAAGGTAGTGAATCTCAAAAGAATGAATTTGTCTCTGAATCCAGTTCAAATATTAATAATACAACTGAAAGGAAATAAAATTCCCAAAGGCCTGGTTTCTCTTGAAAATCTATTTGACAAGCATGATATATTCATCAAACAATAATAAATAGACTCGAGTTTCTCTTAGGGATTCGATCAAGTGAATCTGACCACTCAAGAAAATCCCAAGATGGTCAATATTGGTAAGTGTTGCACCCCTGAAGAAAGATTCAAGTTCACTTCTTTACTCTGTCAATACATGGATGTCTTAGCATATTCTTATGAAGACCTGAAGTCTTTTAGACCTGATGAAATTTTCCATGACATTCCTCTCAAGGCTGACTCAATGCCCTATAAGCAAAAATCTAGACAATATAATCCAAAAATATCAGGTACTACTCTATTTGAGATACAAAAAATGTTAAATACTAGAATCATCTTCCCAATCCATCATTCCACATGGATTGCAAACATAGTTCCTGTAAGGAAGAAGAATGGTCAAATTCACATTTGTGTAGATTTTAGAAATCTAAATCAAGCATCTTTAAAGGATAATTATCCTTTGCCAATTATGGATCAAGTGCTTCAAATAGTGACATGTTCAGAGATGTTATCAATGCTGAATGGCTTCTCAGGATATAATCAAGTTGAAGTTGGTAAAGCAGACCAACAGAAGATTGCATTCACCACACCTTAGGGTACATTTGCATATAGGAGAATGCATTTTGATTTAATAAATGATGGTGTTACCTTTTAGAGAGCAATGGATCTATCTTTCAAAGATGAGATTGGTAAATTCATAGTGGTATACCTTGACGACTTGACTGTCTTTTCAAAGCATTGATCTGATCATGTACGCCACTTACAATAAGTGTTGGAGCGCTACCACCAGAATGGTATTTACTTAAATCTTAAAATGTCTATTTTTGGAGTAATAGAGGGAAAACTCCTTGGACACATTATTTCAAAAGAAGGCATAAAGATTGAATCAAATAGAGTCAAGTCTATTCAAGAACTTAATTTGCCTACAAGTAAGAATGTTGTTCATTCTTTCTTTGAAAAGGTGAATTTCTTATGGAGATTCATCCCCAAATTTGTTGAGAAAACTAGACACATTGTGAACATGATGAAAGGGAAGACCATCTTTAGCTAGACTGAACAAGGCAAAACAATATTTCAGGATATCAAAACCGCCATTGCTCACGCCCCTACCTTGGTTTTCCTAGATTACAACAAAGATTTCATCATATATAGCTATGCATCTGAACACACTCTTTTAGCAATTATTGTTCAACAGGACAAGGAAGGTATGGAATCTTCTACCTCTTTCATGATTTTCCCTCTCAAAACCCATGAGATTAAATACTCAAATATAGAGAAGCATACTTATGCCTTGGTGAAAGTAGTCAAACATTTCTGCTTTTATATTCTGAATTCACACACTACTGCCTTAGTTCCTGACACTACAGTCAAGTCTATATTAACTCATTAGGAGTTTGGCACAAAAAGAGGTAATTAGATTGTAAAGATTTAAAATTTTCATCTAGACATCAAGTCGACAAAGCTGGTCAGGGGTAAAGTCTTATGCCAATTAATTACTGACAATAAGCCAAAAAACACACAGCATGAAAAAATTGAAGTGGAAGAGACACCAACAGTCCTTTTTGTCTCCACTACCAATGAGTGGTATTTAGGTATCACTCATTTTATTACTTATGGTGAATGTCCTGCTCATTTGTGTTACAAATAAAAGAGGACTATCAAGTTGAAAGATGCAAATTTTGTCCTTAAGGACAATGGCTTATACAAGAGAAGCATAGATGGAGTATTCCTTCGATGTGTAGACAAAGAGCAACAAAGCCATCTTTTGAAATCTTTCCACAATCTGGCGTATGGAGGAAATTTTTCTATTCCTATGACTGCTCACAAGATTCTATGAGCTAGGTATTACTAGCCAACTCTTTTCCAAGATGCACATAAGTGGGTGAGAAAATGTGAACTCTGTCAACAATTTGTTGGAAGACCCAAGTTAGCTACTATGCCTCTCAAGCCAGTGATCATAAAAGAACCTTTCTAGCAATGGGGACTTAATTTCATTGGGATAATAAACCCATCTTCAAGTGTTGGACATGATTATGTCCTTACAGCAATTGACTATTTCACCAAGTGGGTAGAAGCAATCCCAACTAAGCATGATACTTCAGAAGTTGTATGCAACTTCCTCAAAGAGAATATCATTTCCAAGTTTAGATTTTCAATCAAAATTGTTACTAATAATGTAGCTTTTTTCACCTCTCAGGAAATTACACAATTCTATTTTCATTATGGAATTACACTCTCTCACTCTTCTGATTATTTTTCACAAGGGAATGGACAAGTTGAATCCAACAATAAGAACCTGGTAACTATCATCAAGAAGCTAGCAGATGACAATCAAAGGACATGGCACAAAGCATTGGTTGATGCTCTATGGGTAGATAGAATCATACCAAAGAGGGTAATTGGTATGTCTCCTTTTCAACTTTTTTATGGTATCAATGCTGAGATACCAATCACCTTAGAATTGCCAGCCTTGAAATTGGCAAAGACAATTAAAGATCAGACATATGAAAGCTCTCTTGATAAAATAATCATGTGCCTGATTGAGCTGGAGGAATAGAGAACTATGGTGGTGGATAGAATTTCTGCTCATCAAAGTCTGGTAAAGAAACTCTTTGACCAGAAGGCCAAAAATCATGATTTCTAGATTGGGGATCAAGTCCTGCTATGGGACAAAAGGAGAGAACCAAAGGGGATGAATGGAAAGTTTGAATCCCTTTGGAGAGGCCCATTTATAATTCATTAGCACATTGGTGAAAATAGCTTTGTAATGAAATATCAAGATGGCACACTCTTTTCTCTGCCTCATAATGGGCAGCATCTGAAACACTTCAACTCTTGAAGTATTAGATCATTGCATCTATATATATGTATAAGTTTTTAATTATGTTTTGTTTTATTTTTTTCCATTTTTTATGCCTTTCATTTCTGGGTAGCATGACTCCATAACCCAATGGTACACATGAAGACACTATAGATTTTAGATTCTACTCCTTTTAATTCTTTTTGCAATTGATAGAAGTTCCCTAACTGGAGCTAGCTATTGTCCCCCAAAAATATCACTCATTTTTGGGACAACATTTGAACTATTTTGGTCCTACAGACCAAAATTGTCTCTTCTTTTTTTCAAAATTTGTCTTGGGCATTCAAATTCCTCATTTTTCAAGCTTCTTAGAAATCTACAGACTCTACAGGCTTAAATCTACGGACTCTGTAGGCTTAAATCTATGGACTCTGCAGGCTTGAATCTACTGACTCTGTAGGAAGAGAAAATCTATGGACTCTGTAGGAAGAGAAAATCTATGGACTCAATAAGAAGAGAAAATCTATGGACTTTGTAGACCAAGTTTAATGGGCTTTACAAGTTGATTTCTACAGACTTGATTTTTATGGACTCTGCAAGCAGGTTCATTTCTACAAGTTCAACGGGCTTCATGGCTTCTGCAAGTAGGTTTAATCAAAAGAATCAGTTTCTAACACTTGGTCATTTTTGGGATTAGTTCAGTGACTTTGTTCAAACAAAAATCTCCATCGACAAGCATTAGCAGTAGGTTCAATGCATTTGGTTCAATGGTTGGTTCAACATCAAATGGTTTGTTAGCTGGTTCAAGGCTTTGTTTGAACCATTGAACCAAAACTTAGTTCAACGATTGGTTTAACGTCTTTTGGTTCAATGGTTAGTTCATCACTTCAGTTCAATCAAATGAACCATCAAGTTGAACCATCAACTTGAACCATTTTGGTTCAAAGCCTTGGTTCAATGAAGAGGTTTAACGTCTTGTGGTTCAATGGAGTGGTTCATCGACTTGGTTCATTCAATTGAACTATCAGCTTGAACTATTTTGGTTCAAAGCTTTGGTTTAATGAATTGGTTCAATGCAATTGGTTCAAAGATTGGTTTAACAAAGTGGTTCAATGCTCAATTCATTTGCTTGGTTCAATGTTTGGTTTAATCAAAGGGATCATTGACTTAGTTCAAAGAAGCCTCTCGAAGGACAAGTGCCCTTATGGAGGGCACTTGGTCAATGGAAATACCCTTCAGAAGGGTCATTTTAAAAAAGACTAAGGAAAGTCTAAGGCACAATTCCTTTAGACTTTTTGTCTTAAGGAATTCCTTCAAACAAAAAGTCTGAAAGAATTCTGAGAAGTTGTGAGAGTAAATCCCAAAGGAATTCATGTATATGGCAAACAGAACAATTTTTGTGGACTTTTTGTTCACGGGAAATTTTTGCAAACAATTTATCCATGGGAATTATCTACGAGAATTTGCTTAGGGAAAATCCCAGGGAAAATACCCACAAGAATTGTCTACAAGAATTTGTGAAAGGCCACCGAAGGACCCTGAAGGGCAGGTGCCCTTATGGGGGACTCTTAGCTGCCAATTTGAAAAATACTTCCTTGAAGTCGAAGGGTCACTTGAAAAAGCCCGAAGGCCATTCAAAGACCACTCGAAGGGTAGATAACCTTGCGGGGGGCTCTTCACGACCCAAAGCAAGTCATTTCTTAAGGCTTGAAAGGGCAAATTCAATCCAAGAAAGCACAAATAGAAAATCCAAAAGAAGACCAAGGGGTGACACACCCAAAGATGTCAAATTCAACATAGTGAACTAGCCATTGATTCTTTAAACCTACAGACTTGAATGAATTCATAGACATCAAGGCCAAGACTAGTAGAAAGTGAGGAAGGAACAAAATAGAAAATTAAATCCAAGACCTGATTCAATTAACCAGAAAAGGAAGAATGATGAAGGTAGTTTTAGATCACCAAGTGGACATTAAAAGTTGTAAACTTTCAATAGCGTGACTTGTTTCTCTACATTGATAAAATCAAATGGGTAAATGCCCCTAAGTTCTAGCCTATCTTCTTAGCAAATTTCAATGCAACATGATGTGTTACTGGTCTCGAGTTCTTCTTGAAGAGGCTATATAAGGGACTCTCTTGTTATTGTAAAATATCTCTTTTTTGACAATCAAAATGAAACTCTACCCAAATTGAAAGGAACTTCTGAGACTTTGAGCTCAGTTTGTTGATCATATTTTGTTACTAGAATAAGAAAGCAAGTGACTTTTCAGACTTTGTGCTGTGATATCTTTGTTGTTGAGGAAACTGTTCTTATGTCTTTTTCCTTGATTTATTTTCTGTTCCTTTAATTCAACAAGTAGGGTTAGTGAAAATAGTCAGAAAGGTGTCCTAAAGAGTCAACTATGGAGAGACTTTGTGCCCCCATAATTTCTTTTCAGTGTGTTTTCTTTTTATTTTTGTGTAAAGGACTTTGGGAAGACTTTGTGCCCTCATTGTCCTTCGTATCTTACTCTTGAGCAATTCAGGTGAAGACTTTGTGCTGCATCTCGATTTGCTGGTTATTACATCTTTTGTTACATTTTGTTATTACTACTTGGTGTATTCTTGTGGCTTGCTAAATAGTACTTTTGAAAGAAGAGGAGTGCTTTCTATCATTTTCCTTGAGTTTCTCCTGTGATCTGCATGCATCATCTCTGAAGAAAGAGAGATGGATGGTTTGTCCTACCCTTGAGTATTATTTTCTATTTATATATATATATATATATATATATATATATATATATATATATATATATATATATATATAACATACCTATAGGGAACCTCCCCTTGCTGAGAGGAGAGATTAGTCTCTTTTTTGATGTGGTAAAAATTTCACATTTGGATGACCAGTCTTCCTACTTTGGTTGATCAGACCTATTTTGTTTATCAATACGTTGATTGACAAAATATTCAACCAATAGATTGTATTCATTCATACCAAAGAATATCAATGGTACACATTTAATTAAGTAAAACAAAGATCAATAACATGCATTCACCAAGTAGATTGAGATTGAAAATTGATATCAAAAGTCAAGGATAGGAGATTCCAAGCAGAAGTCAAATACAATTCAAGTCAACCAATGAAAATATTTTAAAAGATGCCATTCAAGATCAATTGAGACCTCTATTGGAGGATCTAGAGCATGTAGACTCAATTTTATTGTGTTTTCAATGTCATATATAGTAATTCTTTGGCTTCCATAAGGTTTAGAGGAAGAATAGGTCTATTTAGACCTACTATATTTTAAGAATGATGTTATGCAGTATGTAAGCTATTCATTGACATATTAACTATAGAAAAACAAATAATTGGATTGGTTTTCAATCTATAGTAAATACCTATGCTCATATTTTAAAGTAGGGGAATATATGTGACTATGGATAAATGTCTCATATATAAACATAGTCATATCTTTAATAAATATGTACCTATAGTTGCTAGAAGTAGACTTAGGCATGGCTTTGTCACGCCCAAAGATACAAGGATTTTGTCTTAATAAGCAAGTCAGGTGGAAGATGGTGTAGATTCTCAAGATGGATATATGGTGGTTGGAGAAAGTAGATAGATAATTTAATATATTTTTAGGGTGCCTAAGGTTTTATCTTCACAAACAATATTATGACTCACCACCTTTGGCAAAATCTTGTCCTCTAGTGTGTTTCTTAATCAATGAAATGATTCAAAGGCTATTGGGATAAATGAAGGTTATCTTATCTATGATGTATTATCTTTGATTTGATAAAAATATGTTGGAACATTCATCAATGTTTTCAACTCATTTAATGATCTTGGTTGACTTGCTCCTCTCTCTCCCCTTTCTCCTATACCTCTTATTATTTTCCATTTGTAAGCTCTCTCACTTTTTGATAAGAAATTTTCTCTCAATTTTGGAAGAGAAAATAATTTCAATTGATAATGTTAGACCCTATAAAAATTTATATGAAGGACCTCTTTAAGAAATAAATACTTTCTTTACATATCTATCCCCTATGAATTGTGTGTAGCAAAGCTTGTGCATGATGACATTGTGAAGGAGAATCTTCCATGCCCATTGTCCTTATTTCTTGCTCAATTATAGGTGTCTTCAATTTATTTATAGGTCCGAATTATCATTCTTTATTTCATTAATTCAAGATCTCAGTGAGTCTTAGAACTCCTCTCTGCCTTCATTCATTTCTTCTTGAACCTAGTTTATGAAACACTTATGTAACTAGATAGTTTTGTGAGATTGTGTGAGCTAGAATTATCTTATTATTCCTTAGTGTTTATTTCATGCTTATGTGATTTCTCAATTAAATTTGGTGCATCAACTAGTTAAATTTATTAGGATCCCTTTCCCTCTTTCTAATAATTTTCTCAATGCAAACATTAGTATAGGTGATCCATCAAGAGGAAGTTGGTCTTCTCCAGAGGTTCAACCCCACCATAAGTGACCCACAACTTGGGGTTGTTTCTATAGTGCAACTAAATTGGAAAGAGCCTAAATAGACCTCTTCAAGGGTGAAAATTGATGCTACAATAGTTTATAGCATGCTTGATGGGACCTTATTTCAAAAAGGTTGGTCAAAGTTTGATTCTAGTTTCCAAGAAACAACATTTGGTGACTCCATAAGAAGATTCAAAATTATGTTAGAAGAGCAATGACTACATCTCATGCCAAAGGTGACTACAAGGTCATATTCTAGATTTATTCCCTTTGAATTTGTTTAATTGCCTTTGAACTCAATAAAAAGATTAAGATTTGCTAATACACACTCATATAAAAGAAAATATGTTCCTAAGCCAATTCTAAGGCCTACCCCTACAAGAAGATATTTATTAAACCCTTTCATTGCCATGGTAGCCCTTATAGATTTTCCCTTTTTATATTTTAATGGTCAAAGTCCTCTGGACCTTCCTTAATATGATCCTCTTCTAGTAATAACTCTTAAAAGTATCCCTTATTTTACTGGAGACCAATCTATAACCCCTTCTAAGCACCTTATGGATGTAGCTAATTTTTCAAATATTCATAATGTTAATGGGGAAAATGTATAAATTAGGTTATTAGCTATTTCTTTCAAAGGTAAAGCCTTAGATTAGTATACAAGCCTTGAAGATAACTCTATTAAATCATGGGATTATCTAGGAGATGCATTGTGTAAGATATTTGAGGATAAAAGTGACCATTTTTCACTTGTAGAGAAGTTAACTGTAATTCAAAGAGCCCTTCATGAAGTTATGCAAGGCTTCAACACAAGGCTTTAAAATACTTGGGACAAAATCTCAATCTATGTTAGGCCTACCCCCAACTTTGCCTTCCTATACTATTTTAAATCCCATAATAGTGACATTGCAGTAATCATCCAGTCTATGGGAGGAACACATTGCCAAATGCATATGATGTGGTAATCAAAGAATAAAATTATCTAGTTCAAGTTGGCAAGCTTACACCGAGACCACCAATTCCTTTATTCTCTGAGATCAAACCACCTCTTATTTATATTCCTCCCCTTGTTTTCATTCACCCTATGCCTATAATTGATCTCATACCTTCACCTAATCAATAAAAGGCTTCCACTAGTGGATCTAGTGATTCCCAAGAACACAAGAACTTTCAAGATCTTGAGAGTATATTCCAATCCTTAGGGAATGAACTAGTGAATGTTAAGAGGTATCAAGCCTTCAATAGGAATTATCAAGTCTCATATTAACCTTAGTAGGAATCTTATCAAGAAAATAGGCCACCCTAAAAATAAAACTTCCAAGGCCAAGGCCAAGGTCAAAGCCAAGGATAAGGGTAACCTAACTATATTAGGCAAAACAACTATAATCCAAATGTTACAAGCACTTCCAACACTTTGGTCCCCATTCAAAATAATGATGCTCAAGAAGTTGAGTGTACCATGCCTTGGAATCAATCTTTTGGGTAATCCATTATCCCAAACATTGACCTTAACCAAGTTTTCAATGACCAATGGTAGTAGGCTACTAATCATAGGTACAATCAAGCTCTTATGGCTTAGAACACATAGGTACCCATGATGAAAAAACTAGAAAAGCCTCAACAGGGTCAAATACCTGATTAAGGATGAAGCCAATTGGGTGCTAAAATGGTGAATTATGAGCAAAAAGAGTGTTATGCACTCAATCAACAAGCTAATTCTATCCAAACATACATTTTAGTGGCATCAAATACAATGTTCAAAAGAAGGATAATGGATGGTAACTAGGAAGAAGTCAAGGAGCCTCCTACCATTACTCCTTCAATATCAAACCCAAATGGACCTACTACTATTCCAAATGTTCCAATAGATACAAGGAATCAAAATTAGGGTAATGTCTTTGTCCCTTAAAACTCACAAACTCAAGGTGAAGTTGTGGCTCCCAAAGCAAAACCAAAGGTTGGTGTTTCACCCATCAACATTATGGAACAAATGAAAAGGTCCAATGTGAGTGTGCCAATGTGGGATATGCTCTCCATGCCTAGTTAGGTATACGTCCTCCAAGAAGGGTTATCAATAATCAATGTTTCTAATAAACCACCAACCAAGGAGAATGTGGTTCTCACCAATACAACCAAAGGACCAAATGAAGGGTAACTAGGTAAGATGGTCAAACCTCCTCCCTTCTACATTTTAGTAAGCATTGGTGATTATTTAGTGCATAATTGATTGGTATAAAATGGTGCTATCACCTTAGTAATTCCAAAGTCTATAGTTGATCATTTTGGTTTAAAATATGAGACACAGTCTAAGGAGTGCTACAGCTTGATGGTTCTTCTACCAAGTCATCTAGCATAATTAGAGATCTCAACTTCACCCTGAATGTCTATCCTAGTGTCTCAATGGGTCAAT
The DNA here is from genome assembly GCA_037957365.1 of Torreya grandis. Lineage (NCBI taxonomy): Eukaryota > Viridiplantae > Streptophyta > Pinopsida > Cupressales > Taxaceae > Torreya > Torreya grandis. The sequence continues at coordinate 1,830,912 of JARHVA010000535.1, read as the reverse complement.
ATTTGTTGATCCTAGATGTATCCCCTCAGTTTTCCCTATGCCTATCCAAAGAATTCATAACAAATATTGGAGTTTATATAGTGGAAAATTGGTCATATATGTAATTCATAAAAATATATGGGACTAAAGTGTTTATCAAGGCTAAGCCCATTGCACAATTCCAAATTGAACCTTATAGGCCAAATATCATAAACCTTAATTACACTATCCTTGATGAGGATGAGTTCATAGTTGGTCAAGAATTATACATTCACCCTGAAGAGATACCATACATGTTCTTGGATGAGCTATGGAATGACAATCATTTGGTTGACCCCTTGGAAGGTGTTGAGGATAAAGACATGGTATCTACTACATACATGAAAATAATCAGTCCATGGCATCCTTTATTAGACCAAAAGAAGATCCTAGTGGCTTAAGGAAAATGTTATTTAATGGTTCAAGGAACAAACATGGAATGGGTGTAGGAGTAAAGCTAGTATCCCACTCAAATGAAAAATATTTATCTTCTTACAGGTTCCAATTTAGTTTCTCTTGCAATACAACAAAATATGAGGGTCTTATCCATGGCCTTCAATGGGATAGTAACAGAGGGATCAAGAAACTGCAAGTTTATGCAGATAATAAACTAATTATGGATTAGGTTAGAGGCTAGAATATCACCAAGAATCTTTTGATGAAGTCTTACAAACATAGAGTCTAGTACCTACTTGAATATTTTTAGGCCTTTAACATCCAAGTAGTTCCAAGGAACCAAAATGGACATGTTGATAGGTTGGTAGCTATGGGAGCTCAATTTGATATTCCCAATGAGTTAAAAAAAAGACCAAAGTACAAACATATGTTAAAGTGGTAGTAAGACCATTAATGCCAAATAATGAAACTCATTGATAGGTCTTTGAAAATGATAAACAAATTGTTTGTTTCTTACAGTAGGAAGCCGAATTCTCTTCAATGAACCAAGAAATTTTTTAACATCAATATAAATATCAAATTGCTTAGCTGAAATCCAACAAGATTCCTACAGGGCTTGTCACCCTTCAAGGTCTTTTCCATGAGGGAGATCATATGAGAAAATACAAGGAAGTGATGTCAAAAAGTGAAGAGAATTATGAGAGAGGCCTTATATTCAAGGACAAGCTCCTTAAGTTTGTGAAGGTAAGAACTAAAACTGAGAGGCATGATTTCATATAAATTTGTAAAGAATATGTAGACATCTTTATTTGGAAATACAATGCTCTGAGAGGTTTGGATCCCAAGCTGACCCAACACACTATATAACTAGAGGCTAATACCAAGCTTGTCAGGAAAAATAAAAGGCCTAGAATCTCCAAAATTGAAGAGATCATGAGGAAAGAATTGACTAAACTGATTGAATCCAAAACCATATTTCCCATTAAGCACTCCTCATGGGTATCCAATTTAGTACTTGTATGGAAGAAGAGTGGGGAAATCAGATTATGTGTTAACTTTAGGGATTTGAATAAGGTTTCTTTGAAAGATCATTACCCCTTACCATTCATGGATCAACTACTTTACATGGTGGCTAGTTCAGAACACTTCTCCCTTTTAGATGGGTATTCAAGGTACAAACAAGTGATTTTAAGAGAAGAATATCAATATAAGACTACCTTCACCATAAAGTGGGGTACATATGCTTACCATAATATGCCTTTTGGATTGTCAAATGCTGGGACCACTTTTCCAAGAGCCTTGGACATGGCTTTCCAAGGTTTTTTGAATCAAACGGTACTAGTTTACTTGGATGACATCATAATTTTCTCCAAGAAAACTAGTGAGCACATGGACTATCTAAGGTTGATCTTTCAAAGATGTAGAGAGTATGGGATATCTTTAAATCCCAAGAAATGTGTATGTTTTGTTCATAAAGGCAAACTTTTGGATCACATTGTCTCAAAGGAAGGGTTATCCATTGACCCTGATAGAATAAGTGTTATATTATCACTCTCTTTACCAAAACATAAGAAATAAAACTAGAGCTTATTCTAAAGAAGAAACAAGTGTTTACTCTCTTTACCCATAACTATCATGCTGAAGAAGAAACAAGTGTTTACTTGGTCAAATGAAGGTAAATCAACATTTGAGGCCATCAAAAAAGCCATTTCCTAAACACCCTCACTCATGAATCTTGATTTCTCAAAGTATTTCATATTGTACACCTTTGCCAATGTTGACAACATATTAGCTATGATGATGCAAAATAATGGTGAAGGACTTGAGCAACCAATTGCCTTTTTTATCCAAGGACTATAGGGATATGACATAAGGTACACTTTAATATAAAATCAAGTTATTTTATCTTTGAGAAGCCTCAAAAAGTTTAGGCCAATGATTCTAATAGAAAGGTTTATCTTATGGTGTCTCATCTTGGAGTTAGAGACTTCCTCCTTAACAAAGACTTGAATGAGAAAAGACCTGGCTAGATTACCAAAGTCATGGAGTATGATGTGGAGATAAAATCCACCAATATGGTAAGATGTATAGGCTTGTGTGAGCATATGGTATAAATTATTTAAGAAGACAAAGAAGTTGTTTTGGTAAAACAAGACAACTCATAAACAGATGCACATCCACTTCATAAAAGTTGGCTCTAAGACATGACATATTTCTTGATGACATAATAATTCCCTCAAGGTTTAGATAGAGAAAAAATAATTTATTTTAGGCTTCAGTCTATACCTTATGTATTATTTGATGGTGTTATTTTCATAAGGTACCTCAATGGGGTACTTCTTTGGTGCATTGATGGAAATTAAGTGCCAAAGATCTTAGAACAATTTCATGATGCACCTATAGGAGGCCACTTGATCCAAGAACAATAATATAAAAGGTGAAGAGAGATGGTTATTACTAGCCCATCCTCTTCAAGGATGTCTATGCATGGGTTAAAAAATTCCAAAAGTGTGCTCTATTTACAAGAAAACATATATTAGCAACTCTTCTCCTAAAACCAATTCATTTGGAGTAACCCTTCATGAAATAAGGTTTAGACTTCATTGGAATGATCAATCCACCTTCTAGTAGAGGACATAAATGGGTGCTTACTGAAACTGACTACTTCACTATGTGGGTGTAAGTAACTGCTTTGAAAGAAGACAAAGATAGAAATATTAGATGTCTCTAACAACATAGTAACTAGGTTTGGTGTCCTAGCTACTATAATTTTAGATAATGCATTAATATTTATTAGTATGAAGACAAGTGAATGGGCATTCAAGCTAAACATCTACCTCAACACATCCTCTAATTGCTACTCCCAAGGAAATGAACTAGGAGAGTCCACAAATAAGAACTTGCTAAGGATTATCAAGATAACTATTGTCACTAAATATTGTACCCTATAAGAAGTTTTTAAAGCTTATTCTAGATTTAGGCAATATGGGAACATTTCTAGGTATGTGGGTGTAACTATATTAGAAATGAGCCTCTAGATTTAAGGGCTAGCTCCCTGAATATATCTTCAATGCTTATCACTTAAAGCACTACTTATTTATGGGGAAAAGAGTTAGAGATTGCATAAATTGAACCTAATATAAAAAAGTGATGCACCAAAATGTCTTCCATGTGACCATCATATTTATACCATGATGAAACAAGGCATACAAACTATTCTATAAGTTTTAATGGGTTCTAACATGAGCATTTCAATATGGAGGTGAGATGTGAGTAGCAACACAAGGCAAATAAACTAGAGGGCAAATTACACAATCCAAGGAGAGTTTTAAACTTGAAAACTCTTTACACACTATAATACACTCTATATGGCCTGTTATACTAGGAAATCTTGCTCAAACATGAAAGGATAAGGGAAGGATGGATAGAGAATTACCATTTCTCATCACTACACATCGCTTGTAGACTTAGATAATTGTTCCAAAATTCATAAAATAGACTTGCATTAATGTTCAAAGGCAAAATATGACATCAATCCAATAGAGCTTCACCATGCGTGGTGTGGTATCTTACAAAGGCCAAAATAGAAGCTACTTATATAATTTGAGAGAGAGAAGTGGGAAAAGAGAAGTCTAAATGGGAATAAAATGAGTTTAACCTCATTTAAATCGTAGTTACAATTGCCTCTACCAGTATGCTTCTTTATAACTTCCTGATTGATCCAGGTGATCTTAAGAAATGGTAATAGTTCATAATTTCTTCACTCATACTCCATATGGTTAAAATGATGGGATGAAGTGGTTTAGAGCTAAGTTATAGAATCAATGTAGTTACAACTATCAGATCCATCTATTATAATTTTTTCCTAGTGTTATTTGCTCCTAACTAATTTCTCGTGGCATGCAAAATTGGAGAGAAGGGTCCCTTTCATGTAGTTTGGTCATGGGGATGAAACCATTGGGTTCTACATGTATGCCTTCATGGAACATTTACAAAATATAGTTCTTGTTCCAACTAGATCATGTTTGAACCTGTCCCCATGTTCATAGGTTCATTATAGATGAAAAACTAGTCTTAGACTATTGGTTTTCCTATAGTCTTTATTATTTGACACTCTGCTCGATGCCTAGTTCCCATTAGGTCCACATAAATCCATTATGTCATTGTAAGAACTGAGGGTTCACCATATTCATAGGTCCCTTTGAGAATGGCGAAGATACTCACAAGAAAATGCTACAATCTTTAAAATATGGACCCTGTATGTTATAAATCTATGAACCATAGGTCCGTATTGATTCAATGGCATATTTATATATTCTTGATCATTTGAATACATCATTTTGTCCACTTCATGGCATTTTATGAAGCTCTAATGGTAGATCAATGATACCTAAAATATTTCCCTCATTAAATTTGGTCATGTGTTTAACCTCCATGAAGTCCCTTAGGTTCTCAACCTTTAATTTTGGTCATCGATATATGACTTAGCCTATTGACATATTGATCCATCTCACACCATTGATCCTTCTCATTATGAATTATCATGAGTCATTGATCTTGCCCTTGACTTGTCAACTTTATCCAAGCTTGTACCACATGTCAATAGGATGCTGATTTTAAGATCTTGTTATCAGTCTATCAACTTCAATGATTATGTCATGTGTTAACCTCTTAATATCCTTGACCTTTTGACTCATCTCATACCATTAGATCAAGATGTACAATGTAACATGGACCATTAGATCTATTGGGACCCACTATTTAAAATCCAAATCCTATTTTATGAGCTTAAATTTGACATCCATGCTCTCACCAAATGACATTAATATGACTATCATTGACGTTAATGCAACAATCAAATTTAAGCTTGAAATATTTTTTTTTACTTGAGATTTATTTTGATGTTTGCATGGATGTCTTACTCTGTAGGTCCAACTTTACAGCTCTAAACTCAAGCTAGAGAACTCATGTGGGTATGAAACTTTCATAAGATGATGTTGGTATGTAGAAATCCATGGTGCTACAATATATTAGCTCATGAGGCTTCTTGATTCAAGATAAAAAATGCATAAATGATCTAGTCCATTCATTCTTGTGTGATGTCCTGATGACATTCTAGCTTCATAAAGCTTGTTCTTAAGTTACTATTTGATCTTTGTAAGCTCAACTAAATTCCTTAGGGAATAAGTAAGAATATTCTATGATCTAACTACATTGATCACCATAAATACCTTTTACTTATATATATGACCCTAAAATGACCCCTAAGACACCAAATGACACAGGGACCAAGATAAACTATGACCAAGGCTAGAATGGCATATTAAATGACATCAAATGAGATAAAATGTACACTATGACATTATAAAAATCCCATATACAAGATTATGACTATAGGGGGTTGACCTATTTTTGTTGAGGTAAAAATGGTCAACATTGTTGGTGATTTCCCAAGGGTGCATGCTTACTATGCCATGACTAGTTACCCAATCCTATCCATTGGGATATGGATTCATAAGTATATATGATAGACATATAAACCACCTTTGACAACACATAAAATAATAGAAAACAATAAGAATAAAACACCAAGAAAGAACACACATGTGATTCAAAATCACTTATTGAACACAACACAACAAGAAAAGAAACATACACCTAATATAATATATACAAAATTGACCTTCAGTTCTCAATAGCAAAGTTTCAAATGTATCACATTTATAGGGATAGGAAACTCTTCTCCATTCATATTTATTGATTGAAAAGATTATCTTTTTTTGCACTTTATGATGACATATGGTCCACTCCTTGGTTTTGATCTATCCTTATCCCATTTCAATACTATGTCACCTTCTTGAAATGATCTTGGAGTTACATTCTTGTGAAAAGACCTCTTCATTAGTATTTGGTGATGCTCCATAGATTAATGAGATTTATCTGTAGTCTCTTGTAACTCCATTAATTCTATCAATTTCACATCCATTGGAGTGTTTTAAAACAACTCTAGTTGATGTTATAACAATAAGGCAAGCATCTCTTGAGAGATAGACAACCTAGCTTCCCTTCCATAGAAAAGAATAAAAGGAGAATTCCATGTTGACCTCTTGGAAATTATCTTATCAGCCCATAAGATTATCTTCAATTTGGTGTGCTAGGCTCTTTGGTTATGCTCCAAGGTTCTCTTGATGATTTTGATTAGATTATTATTATTAGATATAGCCATCCCATTACCTTGAGAATAATACTTAGATGAAGTGCTCAATAATATGCCATTATCATTTGCCTAATCAGTTATCTTTGCACCCATAAAATCAAGAGAATTATCTAAAATAATAGTATAAGGGGTACCAAACCATGTTATGATGATCTCATAAACCTCTAAGATAGGTTTATCATTAGCTTCCTTCAATGCTACTACCTTGAACCATCTTATAAAATAGTCAGTTGTTATGAGTATTCATTTATGACCAACACTTGATGGGGGATTTGTCATACCAATAAAATCAAGACACCATTGCATGAAAGGTTGGTCTGCTTGGATAATATTCAAAGGAAGAGCTTCAAGATTATACTTTCATACAAATAAAATGCATTATCCACACCTTCTTACCCAAGCATGGAAATCCTTGAAGAGGCTAGGCTAATAATAGCCTACCCTCACAATTTTGGTAGTTGTGGTTCTTAGAGAGAAATGACCTCCTGCTATCCCATCATGGAGCTTCTTGAGCAATATTTCAAACTAATCACTATCAATGCATTTCAATAACACACCATTTATGTCCCTCCTAAAAATCATACCATCCATAAGACAAAAGGAGATATATTGTAATCTAAAATATCTCCTTTGTGCTCTACTCATATTATTATGATACTCACCATTTTTGAGAAATCTGATCACATCTTGTGTCTAGCTTTATGGAGGTAATGAACTAGCTGATTGGGAAGAATCATGATTGATTAGATCCTTTTCCTTTGATTCATGAAGATCTAAAACTAGATGTTCACAAAGGCCTTTACCCCTTACCAAATATGTCACTATGATATCAACATCATACTCCATTACCTTAGTGATCTACCCTACCCTCTTTTCACTAAGATATTTACTCAAAAGAAACTCTTTGGTTCCAGGATGAGAGATCATAACATGAATCTTATTATTTGAAACCATATGTCTGAACTTATTTAGTCTTCTTACAATAGAAAGGACCTATTTATCCACAAAGGTGTACTTGACTTCATAATCTTATAATCCTTAACTAAAGAATGTAATTGGATACTCCACACCCTCATCATTCTTTTGAATCAACATGGTTGAGATAATATCAAGGTTAGAAAATGAATACAACAAGAAGTCTTTAGTAAAATCAGGATTTACAAGAGTAGGAGCTTTTGCAATTGCTTTCTTTATAGCTTTAAAACTACTCTTACCTTATTTGGTCCAAGAAAAGACTTGATTCCTCTTGAGCATAGATGTGATAGGTTTCACCAAATATGCAAAACAAGGTATGAACCTCCTTAAAAATTTATCTTGCCTAAGAAACTTTGAAGACCTTTCTTATGCAAGGACAATGATAAGCCTAAAATATCCTTTATTTTCTCAAGATCAATAATCAAACCATCTATGTAAATAATATGTCCTAAGAGCTTACCTTCATGAACAACAAATATGCACTTCTTTAGATTAAGAGTTAATCCATACTACTTGCATATTTTAAACACTTTCCACAAGTGTTGTATGTGTTCATTAGCATCTTTAGAAAACAATATTATATCATCTAGATAAACCAATAACATATCATTGATCAAACCTTTGAAGGCCATGTCCATTGCTCTTTGAAAAGTGGCATCATCATTGGATAGACCAAAGGGCATATTCATATAATCAAAATTCCTTAAATTGATCATATTCATTGAATAAAATATGATTATAGCCTGAATATCCATCTAGAAGAGAAAAATGTTGAAAACCTGAAATCATTTTCAAAATATACTTCATTGAGGGTAGAGGATAGTGATCTTCGAGTGACACTCTATTAAGATCTCTAAAGTCAACATAAAGTCTTATCTCCCCATTATTGTTTATAATAGACACAAGGTTAGATACCCATGTTAAATACTTGATGGGAAATATTATCTTAGATTCAAGGAGTTTGGTAAGTTCTTTCCTCATTATTTGCTCAACCTTGGGGTTAATGGGTCTTTACTTCTGTCTAGTTGGTTTAACTCTAGGTTCCAACTCAATGATATGGTGTGATAGGATAGGATCAAATCCTTTAAGGTCCTTATATTCCCAAGAAAAGATATCATGAAATTTTCTACACAACTCAATGAATGCTTGCTTCTCTAATGTAGAACATACCTTGCCTAGTTTGAGGAGTTTGTCCTCAAAGATCAAAACTCTTTCATAATTATCATCTTTTGTAGACATACTCACTTTTTCCTTATTTTAATCATTCTCATTGAAGATAATTTTTAAGGTCACCAAACCCTTGGCTATCTTATTGGTTCTTAGTTGCACAATCTAATCACCCAATTGTTCTTGGAACCTCCTTTGATTCCTTGAAGAAAACTCAGCCTCATTTTGCAAGTAGCATGTAATGTGTTTTCCACTTTCAAACACTTACCAAGATACTTAATTATTAGGTATAGAAGGTTTGATAATGACCTTAATACTGGAATATTTTCCCTCTTCCTTTATGGAATTTGGGGTATCAAATTGAGCTCCTATGGCAACTAGTCTATCAATATGACTATTCTACTCCCTTGGGACTGAGTGAATATTGAATGCATTGAAGTCTTCAAGAAAATCCCATACCCTATGATTGTATGAATTAATAAAAGGGTTCTTGGAAATAAAAACATTCCTCACTTGATGCACAACCAATTCACTATCTTCATGCACTTGCAAGTTCTTGATTCTTTTTCTCCTTGCCTATCGAAGGTAATGAATCAAACCTTCATACTCAGCCACATTACAAGTACAAATGAAATGAAATCTATATGAAGCATAATATTGTTATTTAGATGGGGAGACCAGCATAACACTAGCCCCTACATGAACTTTAATTCTTGAACCATAAAAAAATATCTTCCATAGTTCATCATCTTCACCCTCTTCTTTGGCAAGTAGAGGTGTTGGTACTCCTTAATGTATGCAATAGAATCCTAAATCAGTTTCCTCCACAAAAGCATAGGGATCATGCTCATAAGTATTAGTACCATATTGATCAAGAAATAAATATAGAATACCCTCAAGCTTAGATTAATTTCCATAATCTATAATAGAAACCTTTTCTTCATGAAAAACATAATTCAAATTAGAACTTACTCAATGTAAGGCTAAATATGAAACTATTGACAATTTTGACCTCACAGGTCAAATTGTCACCCCTACCATTCAAAATTTTGCATACCATGCTAGTTTGTATTGTGATTCAGTATTTTCTACTGAAAATTCCTTTAATAATCCATGGTTAATAGGTTTTAAGGTTTTTTAGGTGATTTAGGATCTTTTCCTTCATTTATCTTGTGTTTGTCTAGTCATTTTTGGCCATTCTGAGCCATTTTCAGTGGTGAGAAGAGTATATAGTGTCTTTATAAGTTTAATATAATTTTTAAAGGTCATTAAATTCCTAAAAAATGAATAATCAGGTTGATCACTTTTTGGACTAACTCTATGACTCATTTCTACGCAAAATCTAACATTTTTGTGCTATTCAGAGAAGGTTTTGATATTATCTGATCAAGAAAAATATTTATTCCATATTAATTCACCTCATAATACATGTGAGATACTCAATAAAACATTTAAATCATATTTCATTGGTGAAAATAGCTTTTTTAGTGTAAAATGAGCCTTTTTGAGGCATTCATTTTGGTTTTTAGAGGATTTTTGTGAGAAAATAATCATAGAGGATTAATTGGGTCCTTAAATGGTCATATAAGTGGTTTTTATGAAGTTATAGGTGAAAAAATTTAAAAATCCAACTTCACTCCAATTTTGACCTTTCTTGTATGCCTAGAATGGTAGTTTTCAAGTGCTCGGTATGAGAAGAGGAGAGAGATTTAGGAGCTAAAAATTTGGACATGGTTAGGGATATGAGTTATATTTAAATTATTTTTATTTTTTCATGTATTTTTTCCTTCATATTTATTAACAATCGCTAAGAGTGGTAGCATGTCACTATAGCCTATGCATCCGAGAGGGGTCTATTCCTGGGCTTGTTTATCAATATCAGTAAAAAATGGAGAGGAATGGTTTTGAGTGATTATTTTATAATTCATTAATATCCTTTTAATATTTATTTAATGTTTTAACTCCTAATAAGGTATTTATAACACAAAACCATGTTTCTTTCTCTATCTTTTAGAGTGGTTTTTGGGGTCAGTTTTGAAGTAAAGTATGAGTTTTATAAAAAATGTTGTCATATTCAAAATTTATCCATAAAAAACATAATTTATTTCATACCTCATCCATCCAAATAAGGATTCATATATCTCTATTTTGAGAATATCTCCTTGAGAGAATTTGAGCTAATTTTCTTGAATTTTAGGAATAGTTATGAAATGAGCTGAATTTTTGCATACTTTTCAAGATATGATTTTATTAATATATAATTTTAAGGTTATTCAATTATTATAATTATTTTTTGAATGTCTAATGGCCTTGTTGTCTCAATAGACCTCAAAGGGAGAGGAACTCATGAATGTTTGAAGGTCAATGTATGCTAGAATGTGTATGTCTATTAATGGCTGATGATAAGTTCATATGTGGTATTTGAATGATGATATAAGTTCTTCATGCCATTTTATAAAATATCCTAGGCCTCTATTGTAACTTCACATGCCTACAACCACCTATTTTAGTTACCTAAACTCACTAATCCACTTTAGTAGAGTTTCAAGACTTTTTGAAAAAATTAAGGTTTTTGGAGTTTTTAAGGTTCCTTTTTAGGGATTCATATGAATGTGTTTTTACCTTCAAGTCTCATGGTTGTAAGGTTATATGCCAAAGATCTTCAATTTAAATATTTTATAGTCTTAGAGAGTCCCCATTTTCCTCTCTATGTCACATGCTTATGACTATGTTTTCATTCACCATCACTCTCTTTTCCATGTTTTCTCTCTTATTTTATGTTTCCATCCCATTATCAGTCCATAATCATCTCTCTCCACCCATTCATGATCCCTTATAGGTATAGGTTATACTAATGAACTCCTCCATACACCTCAAAACTCTTAAAAGGAGTGAGGTCACAAATGGTGAGCCACTTGAGCATGAAACTAACTAAGAAGTAAATCAGACCTAAAGTTAGTCTAAGGCCAATGTAGCTAAATTTTCAAAGGGCATGACTGAGAAGGACACTCAAAGGTAAGCAAGGTGAAAGTATGAAGAGATGAACTATGATGAGTTCCAAACAAGCAATAAATGATACTTAAACCCCATAAATGGTCTTAAAATCACTATCTCAGGAGGCACATAGGGGTTGTATCAGTTCATACAATGGGTAAATATTCAAGGTTATTGAAAGATAGAAGACTTTGAGAGGAATTAAGGTTTGTTCTAGATAAAATATGAGTGATGAGGCCTTAAATTCATGATGAGAATGTTGAGATGGATCATTACACCATGTTTCTTCAAACCACCACCTCACACAAACTATATAAGTAACTACAACCAACTTGGGCCTAATGGGAAAGCTTGGAAGTATTAAAATCAAGGAATAGAATGATAAAATACCAAGTAATGCTAGTAGTCTTTAAAGGTTTTTATGAGTTTCATTGATGTCTTTAAGAATATTTATATATATATAAAGGGATCTCTCAATGAAAGATACAATTGAAAGGGCATAATAACCAAACACATAGACCTACAATAGTCTTGGGATGGCTAGTAGAAAGGAAATGTAAGTGATATCATGTAAAACCTTGGGAATGAGGTTAGTGGAATGAATATTGCCAAATTGTTACAAGGGATAATAAGGATGAAGAGTATAGTTAGGATCAAGCATATTGGTGACATTTAGACACCCCAAGAAACACACCTACATCACTCTAATTGGGCACATACTGTTAACATATCTAAATTTCATGGCATAAAGGGTTAAAATGAGTATAATAGATTCTTAGTCGCAAGGGGTTTCTAAAATCATGATGACAATGAGGATTGAGTACCAATAACACAAAAATTAAGGTCAACCACCATGACATCTTGAGATTATTGTCATGTTCCTCCTTTGTCCATACAAATAAGCTATAGTCAGTCAAGTCATATATGTGGAGGTTGACTTGGAATGAGGTAATGGTGGTGAGTCTATGTTACCGAAGATAGTCAAATGTTGGTACTTCAATGGGAAATATATAGGACATTAGGTTATTTTTATCATGTGACATCAAGAAAATAACATACAGGTGCCCCAAATGTATCTTATAGGCCTATAATGTCCACCTATAGTTGCGTTAGGGATAATCAAGAGATTAAATTTATTTCATGTTTAAAGTGTTAAGGTTAACACTCCAATGTGGATGATCATGAGGAATATGAATTTCATGAGTTTGAAATAGGAATTCATTAGGGTGACCATGAAGAAACATGGCTTATGAATAAACTCCCATGCAAACCTAAAACACACCTACAACTCCTAAGCTGACCTACTCATGACATGTTTCCTTTCATAGGGTTGTGAGGGCACTAATAGAAATTTAAAGATATGGATGGTAAAAAAGGAGGATCAAGGAATATATTATAATTGTCTTTAATCTTAAAAAAATGACTAACATATATTATTATAATCTATAGTAGTACTGGCATCATGAACAATCAAATAGAGAGTAAGAAGGTTAGGTGGTAGAGTTTTGAGGTAATCATATAGTAAAATGGAAGGGAAGATTAAACTTTAAAATAAAATTATTAAGGTAATATTATATTAATGATGTCCATGTAATTCACACCAAGAGTGACTACCTCACCTTACTCAGCCAATACAATCAAAACAAAACACCTACAACCTCCAAACAAGTTTCCAAGCATGAAGGATAGGAATACATTAATACAAGGTTAAAATCTTGACCATGAAGGTTCTTAGGAGGTGATGGTGAAAATAAATGGAATTAATGATTTAAATGAGATAAATATAATAGTGTATTAGACTTATAACAAATTATTACCTTCAATAATGCTAGGTTTTGAGTGATAAACATAGAATAAAGTCATTCATTGTAAGCCATGTCAAGGAAAGCCATGCTTATGGGAGTTTTGATAGAGTTTTTGAGGAAAAATATGATTAAGGGAGATTAAAAATGATGATTAAAACTCAAAATAATTTTAATAATTATGTAAAAAATGTAAGAAAGAGTTATAATAGAGCAACATATAGCCATGATTACAAAACCCTACACATAATCAACATCCCAAAAGTCTGCCTTGGCATTTTTGGATGTTTGGAGGTGATAAAAAGGTCATTTCGACCTAAATTTTTGTACAAAGGGTCCTCATGACCAAGGTAACACCCAAAAATATTTTTTTCATGAGAAAATAGGTCAAATTTCCTCTATTTTGTCTCATAGGTAGGCCACTTTCAAGCATGCATGGAGGCAAACAATGGTGAAAAAGTGACCAAAAGGAGTGTTATTTGTCTTTGGAAAAATTTTGGAGACTTTTATATGTTTTATTAAGATTTATTTAGTGATAAATATCATTAATGAATATCAGGAATTCTGAGAAAACACTCAGAAGTATTGGTGGGCAGCCATATGCAGTCAAACCCCACTAGCCTAGACTAGGCCCTTTGCCCAACAAGGGGTCATTTCCACTTCCGAGGTCTAATGAAAATTTAATACCATTTTAAAATGTTCATGGTGATATATTATATGTGTTAAATATATATATTTTTAGAATAAGTCAAAAAGAATCCATTTTTGGGTTCAAAAGTAAGTGAGGGTGCACAAAATGAAGGAATCCACTTGAGAGGCCAAGTTTGGATGATCACCCCATCAATAAGGTTTATCATGGGAAATAAAGGAGTTAGGGGATGTTTTATGGGGTATTATTATTAAAATTTGTGGAATTTTTTCTTAGATTGGATCTCACATTTTTATGAACAAAGGTTAAGAGTGATAACTATCAAAAACCCTCCAAAAACCCCGTTTTGAACTAGATTGCAAGTTTTGAGTTGAAAACCCAAAAAAAACACATATTTAATTCATGAAAACTAATATAGGTTGTAGGGGACTATTATAGGGTCCTTAAAATGGTTTTTTATTTACCTTAACTTGTACATAAAAGTACAAAAACTATACTTTTTATGGTTTTTGAGATAAAATGAGGGTTCCAAGGAATGTAGAAAGATGCCAATTGATGGAAAAGTAATATTGAGAATTTTTATACATTTAAAAGCTAAAAAATTCATAATAAATCATCCATATGTACCTAAAACATTCCCTTCTTTTGGGCTATTTAGAAAATGGCTTCAAAGGACAAGCCTTCCAAAGGCCATTTCATGGTTTTGGTACTTTCAGGGGGTTCCAAAGCACAAAAATTGGCATGGAAAATTTTGGGGGCATGAAAAAATTAAATCAAGAATTTTTTAAAGTTTCACACATGTGTGATATCCTAGATTCAAAATTTCTCTTCTAGGCCTAAAAGGGTTAATTATGCCTAATTTGGCAAGCTAAATGGGCTAGAAATCATATCAAAACTTGGAGTTTGGCCATGAAAATTTGTTTAGATATGTAGGAGTATATTGGGTGCCTATAAAAAGTCTTGTTTTTTAATCATCACTTCTATTTTCTCTCAGACAAGGAGATTTTTAGGAAAATAGTGATACAAGGAATGCATGGAAAATACATGGTTTGAGTGTCAAATCAAGATTTTTGGAGTAGTTGGTTCTTTAAATCATCTTAAACCAGGTATAGTGTGTCATAAAAAATCCATCCATGGTTTATAAGTTTAGGTTTTATGCAAGGATGAATAAAACTCCTCCTTTTACCTCTATGCCATAGTACAAAATGAGCCTTTTGTGGGGTGTGTAGGCTAAATAGGAGCATAAAGCCTATTACAAAGATTTATAATATTAAGGAAAGATATACCACACAATATTAAATGTATAAAGAAGTCAATGAAGAGTTATAATGAAATAAGGCTTTGTAAAAGGGCTCCAACAAGTGCAAATATGACTCTTACTCTTCTAAATCCTCATGTGTAAGACAAAGTCAATTTGTTGGAGGATACTTATAACCAACTCATACCAAGTGTTAAAGAATAATTAATGAGTCTAGATAAGGTTTCAAATCAAATAATTTAAGTGACTTGAAGATCTATATTCATGTAGGCCTTATTCACCAAGGGAATACGCAAGCTAATTTTTAGGAGCTATAAGATGAGTTTAGGCACTCTTCAAGTGGTTTATGATTGACAAAATCAATTTTAACATGTTCTTAAATCACATAAAAATTGGCTAGCCTCTATTTTTCACCACCATATGATGCAATTGTTTTTGAAAGGTTTAAGAATGCTACATACCATTTTGGAGGAATTATTTGAAAGGACATTTTCCTAGTTTTGAGGCTCTTGTCTTCTTCTCTCTCCTCTCTCTCATTTTCTCTATCTGTAAGCCAATTTTTAGAATTAAAAAGGATCTTTAACTTGAGTTGTGGCAAGTCCATGCTTAAAAAACATTTTTAATTACCTCTTTTGATGAATAAAGATAGAATTTATACATCCTCAAAAGCTTGTTTTAGTGTATTTTCATGGTTTATTGGGAGATGAAAGTGATAGTTATTTATTCCTCTCATCTTATCCTTTCCTTCATACCTATTATCAGGTGTTAATTTCATCCTTTTAGGTTTCATAGTGTGCTCTAATCATCTTATTTGTATGGCAAGTGCAATCTTTCTTTAGCGTCTTTGAGAGACCTATTGAATAGGTGCCTTAGATCATGCATCAAGCCTAAGCCTTTATGTGAAATATTGATGTTTGGAGACTTAAATTTGAGAAGTGTAGTTAAGTTTATGTTATTTTTCATCCTATTAGTGCATATTACACAAATGGAGGTCATATTTTGGTGTATTACCCCAATTAGATATGTTTTCATTTTAGTTTACCTTCTCCCTTTTCCTTTGTAAGATGGTAGTGTAGATTAGGGATCCTAATTGATACATCAAGGGGAGCTAGCCTTTATAATCTAGAGATTTAATACACCTATTATGCTACCAACATCCTAGGATTGTCTCCATGTTACTTTAGACTATGAAGGCCTAAAACTACCTTCAGAAGGGTGTATGTCTAGAAGACAATAGATTTTGACATGCTTGATGGGACACATTAGAGTAGTGTTATTCATGAATGATTTGGTGATTCCAACCTCAAGAAATTTCTTTTAATAGTCCATGAATTGTTTCTAAGTAAGTCTATTTCTATTTTACTATCATGAATGACTATTGATGGCTATATATGATGATAATTCATATGTTATGTTTCCTTATCAACCCTATGATGAATAATACCAACCTTGTCATGATACCTATAAGCCTTTTTATGATCCTAATCAGCCATATCAAGAGTATTATCAAACCTAGGATGAGCCTTATCAAGTTTCTCATGATCCTTATTATCAAGAGCATGACTCTTACCTTCCTTGTGAGTCATATCAGTCTCAAGATCATATTTCACCTTTCCCATATAGCTATGATGTTGCATATGAGCATCCTTATCTCCAAGAAAGAATGGATGAGATAGAGCTCAAAATATTAGCATATGCAAGAAAATTTTAATCAAACTCTCAGTATGAGGAAGTGAATGGTATTTTTCAAAATGTGTCTAATGATCTATAAGAGATAAATGAGTTGTGCATTTTTATATTAAATAAGATGGAGGCTTAGGAGAGGCATAAAATTGAGTGGAACTAGTTGCCTCAAGAGCCATCTTGTATTCCTTACCAATATTCTTGTATTTCTTATTCTCATTAAGTTATTAACCAATCTCAGTGTGTGCCAAGGGGTCTTCCTAGTTGGAGTCAAGAGCTTATTCAAGAGACTAAACCTTCTTGTAATTTCCCTTCTTCACCACTCATCCCTTAAGTTTAATTTTTCCATGAGAATAAGTATATTTTAGACTTTGATTAAGTGATGGTAAAGTGGAAGGAATAGAATGTAGAGGTCTTTAAGAGTTTATCTTTCCCTCCTCTTCAAGACTCCCTAAATGATTCCATTACCCTCAAGATCCCAAAATTTGATCTTGTTCAACCTCTAGTGCTTCATATTCCCTCTCAAATGAATGGATTTCATCACCTTCCCACCATCTCCCTTCCTCAAGGGGATCTTATTCTATGGAAGATAGAGATAGAGGTTTCAATTGCAAGCCAAGTTATTAGAGAGTGTGAAGAGAATGCAAGTGTGTATGAGGAAGAGTTATTCATTAATACTTCACTTGAGGTACAAGTTAAAAATGAGGTTGTAGCTGATCTTGAAGAAAATATCCTAGGTGTGCATGAGAATGATTGTCTTGATTTCGAAGAACTCCATGAGGAATTGGTACAAATTGAAGTCATAAATGAATTTGAGATATCTCCTATTGAAAAGGATCAAGATACCCTTCAAAATGATATTATTCAAATTGATCAAAATGAGAAACAAAAATATGATTGGTAGCTATACCTTGAATTTATAAAAGAGATTGAAGAGATTTGTAGGGATATGTTTCCCATTGAAGAGCATGTTTATGAGAAATTTGATCAAGAATCACCTATTCAAAATCATGATGCATCTTGGGTTGATCATTTAATGCTTCTTGAAGAGTTGGATAGACTTGCAATAGTTGATAAGAAGGATGAGATAACTTAAGGACAATGCATAGATGAAATATCATTTGACAAGGTTGTATTTGAAAATAAATATGAGAAAGATCTAGAAGTGAAAGATGAGTTTGTCTTTGTTGGTGACTATTTCATTATTGATAACACATTTAAGGAGATGTTATGAGAGTTGGTATGTAAGAAGAGTGGCTCATCAAAGGTTATGTTCAATAAACACCTTGCTTTGCAACTTATACCATCTCTTGGAATGAGTGAGTTCATGAATTTCCCTTTTGATCTATGTGGATCTTACTTTTCCATGGTTAGTTAGATTAGTTTTTTAATGTTTTGTCCCAAATATGTGCTTTGTTTGCACATTTGCTTTTTAAGTTAGTTTTCCTATTTTATGTGTTTCCCTTCTTGTTTTAGAGGAAGCAAGTTATATTATTTTAAATCAAAAAGTGTACTTACAATCATGGATTAGTTTTTTTCATTTTTTTATGAGTCCAAATGTCATGTATATGATTTGGTTCTCAAGCATAATAGGTATGCTTCCTAGTTGAGTCACCAAAATGTTGATAATTTTGACCTCACATGTCAAATTATCACCCCTCCCATTAAAAACTTTACATGCCATGCCATTTTGTCTTTTGAGTTAGTATTTGGTCATAAAAATTCCTTGAATAATCCATGGTTAACAAAACTTAATGTTGTTTAGGTGATTTAGGATCTTTTCCTTCATTTGTCTTGTGTTTGTCTAGTCATTTTTGGCATTTCTAAGCCATTTTTCATTGGTGATAAGAGTATAGAGTGTCTTTATAAGTTTAATATCATGTGTAAATATCATTAAATTCCTAACAAATGAATAATTAGGTTGATCACTTTCTAGACTAACTCTATGACTCATTTCTATGCAAAATCTAACCTTGTTGTACCATTCAGAAAAGGTTTTGATAGTATTTGATCAAGAGGAAGATTTATTCCATATTTATTCACCTCATAAGAGATGTGAGAGACTAAATAAAACACTTTATATCATTGTAATCAGATTTCCTTGGTGAAAATAGCTTTTTCAGTGTAAAATAGGGCTTTTTGAGGCATTCATTTTGGTTTTTAGAGGATTTTTGTGAGAAAAGAATCATATAGGATTAGTTAGATCCTTAAATTTTAATATATATATTTTAATTAATTTCCAAGTGATTTTTTTTCAAAATCCAATTTCTCTCCAATTTTGACCTTTCTTGCATGCCTAGAAGGGTAGTTTTCAAATACTCAATATGAGAATAAGAGAGAGAGTTAGGAGATAAAACTTTGGAAATAGTTAGGGGTATAAGTAATATTTAAAATAGTGGTATTGGTTAATATATTTGTGCCTTTTTGTTTATGAAAATTTGTTAAGAGTGATAACAGGTCACCATAGCCCATGCATTTGAGAGGGATATGTTCTTGGATTGATTTATCAATATCATTAAATAATGGAGAGTAATGGTTTTGAGGTATGTTTTTATGGGTCATGAGGATCCAATTCATATTTATTTAAATTGGTAACTCCCTCTAGGAAGGTATTTCTATCACAAAACCATGTTTTCTTCTCTATCTTTCTGAGTGGTTTCTTGGGTTAGTTTTGAAGCAAAATATGAGTTGGTAAAAAATGCTTTCATATTCATAATTTATCCATAAAACATATAATTAATGTCATGACTCATCCATATAAACAAGGATTCATATATCTTCATTCTGAGCATATCTCCTTGAGAGAATTTACGTTGAGTTTCTTGAATTTGTAGGAATAGTTATGAAATGAGCCTAAGTTTTACATAATTTTCAAGAGATATGATTTGATTAATAAATAATTTGGATGTACTTCAATTATTTTAATTATTATTTTTAATTTATAATGGCACTTGTTGTCTCAATAGGCCTTAAAGGGATAGGAACTCATGAATGTTTAAAGGTCATTGTATGCTAGGCTATGTATGTCTATTGATGGCAACTGATAAGTTCATATGTGGTATTTGAATGATTATATAAGTTCTTCATTCCATGGAATAAAATATCCTATACCTCCTTTGTAACCTCAAACACCTATAACCACCTATTTTGGCTACCTAAACTCACTATTCCACTTTAGCAGAGTTTTAGGTATTTTTACAAAAAATAGGGTTTTTGGAGTTTCTAAGGTTCCATTTTAGGGCTTCCTATGGTGTGTTTATATCTTCAAGTCTCATTTTTTTAAGGGTCTATGACCAATATATTCAATTTCAATGATTGGAAATATTAGAAGGTCCCTATTTTCCTCTCCATGTCACATCCCTATGACTATCCTTTCATTCACCATCACTATCTTTTCCATGTTTTCTCCCTTGTTTTATGTTTCCATACCCTTAACACTCCACCCTTATCTCTCTCCACCCATTCATCCTCCCTTATAGGTCTAGGTTATAGCAATCATCTCCTCTACACACCTCAGATCTCTCAAAAGGAGTGAGGTCACAAGTGGTGAGCCATTTGAGCATGGAACTAACTAAGAAGTAAATCAGACCTACAGTCAGTCTAAGGCCACTATAGCTAAATTTTCAAATGGCATGACTGCGAAGGAAAATCAAAGGAAAGTAGGGTGAGAGGATGAAGAGATTAACTATGATGAGTTCCAAATAAGCAATTAATGGTACTTAAACCCCACAAATGGTCTTAAAAGCACTATCTCAGGAGGTACATAGAGGATGTATTAGTTTATATAATGGGTAAATCTTAGAGGTTATTAAAGGATAGAAGAGTTTGATAGGAATAAAGTTTTATTCTAGATAAAATATGAGTGATGAGGCTTTAAATTCATGATGAGAATGTTGAGATGGATCACTACACCATGTTTTTTTAAACCACCACCTCACACAAACCATATAAGTACCTATAGCTAGCTTGGGCCTAATGGACAAGCTTGAAAGTCTAAAAATCAAGGAATAGAATTATATAATACCAATTAATAATATAAATCTTTAAATTTTTGTATGAGTTTCATTGATGTATTTAAGAACCTTTCTATCTATAAAGGAATATCTCAATGAAAGCTACAAGTGAAAGGGCATAATAGTCAAACACATAGACCTACAACAGTCTTGGGATGGCTAGTAGAAATGTAAGGTAAGTGATATCATGGAAAACCCTAGGAATGATGTTAGTGGAATGAGGACTACTAAATTATTACAAGGGATAATAAGGATGAAGAGCATAGGAAGGTACCATGTAGAGTATGTGACTAAGAAGAACAATTGGTTTTAGAGCGATAATTTATCAAAGGGGTTATGTGAAAGTTTGAAACTCAAACAAGTAAAATTAACTTCATGGATCACCAATATTCATCTCCCTAAGGAGGCCTAACACAATAAAATATAGACCTACAACCAAGGGACCTCAATCTCAAGACCATCTATATGCAAGGTTTTCAAAATTCATAGTATAAAGGGTTTATAGGAGCAATGAATTTGAATGAAAATAAAGGGTAAATTGATGGTTCCAAAGCATATTGGTTATAGTTACACACCCTAAGAAACACACCTACATCACTCTAATTGGACACATACTGTCAACATATTTAAATTTCATGGAATAGAGGGTTGAAATGAGTACAAGAGCTTCTTAGTCCCAAGGGGTTTCTAAAATCATGATGAAAATGAATATTGAGGAATAAAAGCACAAAAATCAAGGTCAACCAACATGACATATTGAAATTATTGTCATGTTCCTCCTCTATCCATATAAATAATCTATAGTTAGTCAATTCATATATGTGGAGGTTGATTTGGAATGAGGTAATGGTGGTGATGCTATGTTCATGAAGATAGTCAAAGGTTAGTACTTCAATGGAAATTATATAGGATATTAGGTTATTTTACTTATGTGACATCAAGAAAACAACATATAGGCAGCCCAAAATGCATCCTATAGGTCTATAATGTTCACCTACAACTATGTTAGGGATAATAAAAAGATTGAATTTGTTTCATGTTTGAAGTGTTAATGTTAACACTCCAATGTCTATGTTCATGAGGAATATAAATTTCATGAGTTTGAAATATGAATTAATTAGGGTTACCATGAGGAAACAAGGCTTATGAATAAACTCCCATGTAATCCTAAAACACACCTACAACTCCTAAGCTGATCTAGTCATGACATGATGCCTTTTATAGGACTATGAGGGTACTAATAGGAAGTTAAAGATATGGGTGGTTAACATAGAGGATCAGGTAAAATATGAGAAGGGTCTTTAATATTCCAATAAGGAATAAAATAGAGTATTATAATCTATATTATTACTAGCATCATGAATAGTCAAATGGAGAGTAAAAAGGTTAGCTGGCAGAGTTTTGAGCTGATCATACAGTCAAATAGAAAAAAACATTGAAATTACAAGGACAATTATTAAGGTAATATTATATTAATGAGGTCTAGGAAATTAATACCAACATTTACTACCTCACCTTACTCAGCCAATACAATTAAAACAAAACACCTACAGCCTCTAAACAAGTTTCCAAGCATGAAGGATAGGAATACATTAATACGTGGTTAAAACCTTGACCATGAAGGTAATTAAGAATTGATGGTGAAAATAAATGGAATTAATGATTTAAATGAGATAAATATTATATTGTATAAGACTTAAGATAAATTATTACCTTCAGGTATTCTAGTTTTTGAGTGACAAACATAGAATACAATCCTTCATTGTAAGCCATGTCAAGGAATGCAATGCTTATGGGAGGTTTGACATAGGTTTAGAGGACAAATATGACTGATGTATATTATAAATTATTATTAAAACTAAAAATAATGCTAATAATGATGTAAAAAATTAAGTAATATTTATCATAGATCAACATATAGCCATGATTACAAAACCCTGCACAAAGTCGACATCCCAAAAGTCTGCCTTGGCATTTTTGGATGTCTGGAGGTGATAGAAAGGTAATTTTGAATTGAATTTTTGTACACAGGGTCATAATAACACAATTAAAACCCCAATATATGTTTTTTATGATAAAATAGGTAACATATCCTCTATTTTTTCTCAAAGATAGGTCACTTTCAAGAGTGCATGAAGGCAAACAATGGTGAAAAAGTGACCAAAAGGAGTGTTATTTATCTTAGAAAATATTTGGATGAATTGGAGATGTTGTGTTAATATTTATTGAGTGTGAAATATAATTAATGAAGATTAGGAATGATGATAAAACACTTATAAGTGTTGGTGGGTAGCCATATGTAGTCAAACCCCACTAGCCTAGACTAGGCCTTTTTCCCAACAAGGGGTAATTTCCACTTCCAATGTTTAATGATAATTTAATAGAATAATAACATGTTAATTTGGATATATTATATGTTTTTCATCTATTTATTTTCATAATAAGTCACAAAGAAGTCATTTTTGGGTTCAAAATCAAGTGAGGGTGCACAGAATGAAGGAATCCATTTGAGAGGCCAAGTTTTGATGCTCACCCCATCAAGGAGGTTTATCATGGGACATCAAGAAGTTATGGGATGTTTTAGGGGATATTATTCTTCAATTTTTGGAATTTTTTCTCAAGTTGGATGTCACATTTTTATGAACAAAGGTTAAGAGTGAAAAATATCAAAAACCATATTTTGAACTTGTTTGCAAGTTTTGAGTTGGAAACCCCAAAAAAACATATAGTTTATTCATAAAAACTACCAGAGGTTTTATGGGAATATCTGATGGTCCTTAACATTGTTTTTTATGTATCTTAACTTGTATGGAATAGTACAAAAAAAACTTTTTCTTTTTTTGAGATAAAATGAGGGTTCTAAGGAGTGTAGAGAGATGCCAATTGATGAAAAAGGAATATTTAGAAGTGGTATACCTTTAAAAGATAAAAAAATCAGAATAAATAATCATTATTTTCCCAAACCATTCCCTTCTTTTGGGCCAGTCAAAAAATGCCTTCAAAGGACAAGCCTTTCAAAGGCCATTTCATGGTTTTGGTACTTCTAGGTGGTTATAGACCACAAAAATTGACATGGAACATGGTGAGTGAATGAGAAAATTTAATAATTTTTTTTTTAAATTTTCATATATGTGTGAGCTCCCAGATGAAAACTTTCTCTTCTAGGCCTAAAAGGGCTAATTAGGCCTAATTTGGCAAGCTAAATAGGATAGAAAGCATATCAAAAATTAGAGTTTGACCATGAAATTTTGTTTATATATGTAAGAGGATATTGGGTACCTATAAAAAGTATTTTTTTTTACATCATAAATTCTATTTTCTCTCAAAAAAGGATCTTTTTAGGAAAATAGGGCTATAAGGAATGCATGGTTTGAGTGTTGAATCAAGATTTTTGGAGTAGTTAGTGCTTTAAATCATCTTGAAATAGGTATAGTTTTTCCTAAATAATATATCCATGGTTTAAAAGTGCATTTTTGATGTAAGTATGAAGAAAACTCCTCCTTTTCCCTCTACGCCATAGTACAAAATGATCCTTTTATGGGGTTTGAAGGATAAATAGGAGCATATAGCCTATTAAAAAGACTTATCAAGCTGAGGAAATATATATAATGAAATATTACATGTATGAATAAGTAAGGTAATATTTATAATTAAATAAGGATTTGGAAAAGGTCTCCAACAAGTGCAAATAGGACTTTTTCTCTTCTAAATCCTCATGTACAAGACAAAGTCAATTTATTGAAGGAGTCTTATAAAAAAATCATTCCAAGTTTTCAATAATCATTAATGATCCTATATAAGAGTTAAAATAAAATAATTTAAGGGAATTTAAGACCTATATTCATGGAGGAGGACTTACTCACCAAGGGAACATGCAAGCTAATTTTTAGGAGATAAAAGAAGAGTTTAGGCACTCTTCAAGTGGATTATGATTGAAAAAATAAATTTGAACATGTTCCTAAATAAATTAAACATTGTATAACCTATATCACATGACACCATATGAAGGACAAGAATTTTAAAGGTTGAATAATGCTATGTACCATTTTGGAAGAGCTATGTGAAAGGACATTTTCCTAGTTTTGAGGCTCTTATCTTCTTCTCTCTCCTCTCTCTCATTTTCTCTATATGTAAGCCAAATTTTCACATTAAAAAGGATAATTAACCTGAGTTGTGGAAATTTCATGCTCAAAAAACATTTATAATTTCCTCTTTGGATGACTAAAGATAGAATTCATACCTCTTCAAAAGCTTGTTTTAGTGTATTTTCATGGTTTGTTGGGAGATGAAAGTGATAGTTATTTCTTCCTCTCATCTTATCCTTTCCTTAATACATATTTTTAGGTGTTAATATCATCCTTTTATATTTTATAGTATGATCTAATCATCTTTTTTGTGTGGAAAGTGTAAACTTTGTTTAGTGTCTTTGAGAGACCTATTGAACAGGTGCCTTAGATCATGTATCAAGCCTAAGCCTCTGTGTGAAATATTAATGTTTGGAGATTTAAATTTGAGAATTTTATCTAATTTTATGTTTTTTTTCATCCTATTAGTGCATATTATAGAAATGGAGGTCATATTTTGGTGTATCACCCCAATTAGATAGGTTTTTACTTTAGTTTCCTTATCCCTTTTCCTTTGCAAAATGATAGTGTAGAGTAGGGATCCTAATTGATACATAAATGGGAGATATCCATTATAATATATATATTTAATCCACCTATTATGATACCCATATCCTAGGATTGTCTCCATGTTACTTCAAACTATGAAGGCCTACAACTACCTTCACAAGGGTGCAAGTCTAGAAGACAACAAAAACCTTACAAGAGTTTGTGTTCTAATTGTCACCTCAGTCCCGTATCTTGTTATAAAATCAAATAAATACTTTCCAACTGAGAGATATCCACCAATATTTATTGTTAATTCCCTTTATAGGTAGATTGCAATGTGGGCTGGGAGATCAACCACAACTATGTCTTGCAAGATAGGAAAACTAGGACAACCATGAAAGAAAACCTTTAATGATTTTATTAATCATAATATATTGGTAGGTGTAACATATATTTTAAATACCCCTTTGATATTTGGCTCATATTTTATTCCAAACTTATTAGCTACAACTTTGGGCATGATAGAAGTAGAAGCTCCACTATCGACTATGCAATTATGTACCAACCTGTCACCTATAATGAGGGTGAGGCAAAATGGTGGAGGTTACTCAATCATATTAGAGAGTTAAAAAATTTTAATAGGAGAATTTTAAATATAAAATTGGCCATGACTTTAATTTGAGGGTGAGCCACTATCAGGGATAATAGATAACTACTTTTGTAGGTGTTTTTTTACTAGGCATATGAAGAACATCCCAAAGAGAAATGGATGTTCTAGTATTATTTAAGGAATATAAAATATTTAATGAAGCCATATATAATTTATCTTGGGACATTTTAGGCATATAATTAATTGGAAATTGAATAATAGGAGTAGACCTCACCATATTTTGACTTGGTGGAGATGTATAAGTTTTTGGAACTATCACACTTACAGTTATGCCTTGTTTCCTTGTAGGAGGATTTGATGAGCCCATGGGAATGATAATTACTCATCCTATATCCTTTATATTGGACCTTTTGTTTTATATTATAGATACTCCTTGATTTAGCACAAAACTATCTTCAACTAGGAAATGGGTAAAGATCTCTCCTTGAGTTTGTCAATCCTCATTAACTTACATCATTACCTCATCCTAATTCGATAGGAAGGGAGTAATTACTACTTGAGCCACCATAGATTATTATCCATTTTTATTGGCATCCATGAATGGTTCTTTCTACCAATATTTTCACTATACCAAATTGCTATGAACTAGTACCATCTCTCTTGCATTGGTGGTAGAGTTAGGATTGTATGCATTAGTAGGATTATTGTGATTAAGCTACCATTGGCCACTTGATCTTCCATATTATTGACTATACTATTTCTAATAGGGGTAAGGATTTTTATACATACATCATTACATATTATATTGCCTATTTTCATCCTCTAAGGCTAAAAATTTTGCTTTCCAATCAACATTATTTTTTTCTTACCTAGGAACCACCTTATCTTTGGTGTTTCCATTAGGAACATGTGCTACATCTAGAGTAATATCAAAAGTATGAGACAAAGGAGGCATAAACACATTAGAAGGTAATATTCCATCTTGGATGAGACTATTCTTAGATTTGATAGCAAGATCATATGCTACAAGGAGAGTGGAATCTCCCATAGATTGAAACATGATAGAAATTTTAGTCCCAATGGCATTCAAGTAAGTATGGAACACAAATCTAGAAGGTGGTCTCATGGGAGGAGGAAATATATGCCAAGTCTTATGAAACCTTTTGTTGAAGTCATACATTATTTCTTTAGACCCTATTTTTATCACATTGAACTGATTTATGAGAGAAGAATGATCACTTTCATTTCCAAATATGGAAGTCAAAAACACTCCAAACTCATCTTATGTTGTGATGCATCCACCTTATAGATTCCTATACCAATCAAGATATTTCCCTTTAAGGGACATGGAAAGGAGTATAATGTCAATATTCTCTCAAAAACTATTTTGGAAACTATAAAAGTTAGAAACATCTCTAATGTGCTCACTAGGTGTGACATTACTCTCACCATTGAATGTAGGCACACCTTTCATGGCATTAAGAAGAATGGCATCATATACGTGAAGTTGAATTAGATTATCAGTATTGAAGGTAGGGAAATCATGAGGTCTATACATGTATTCTTTAAGATATTCAAATTCTTTAGCCTCTTCAACCTCTTCCTCTTTATCAAAATATACTCATTCTTCAAAGGGTAGATTAGGCTATGGATATTGAATTGCAAGATGGATTTAGGCTAAATGGTTGAGTTAATGGAATTGAATATTTTAGAAGATGATGACCTAGTGAGAACCATGAATTATGATGGTAGATTTATAAAAAAACAAAAGGCCTTGAACCACATTAACCATGAATTAGTTGTCAAATGTTGAATAACACACTAATTTACAGTTGATGCTATCAAGTCTAGCATTCACCTTGACAAGTTATATTAAATACAATAGGTCCCAGTAGGCATGCCCTAAATGTTGTCACAAAATCTTTCACCCTAGAATAATTTGGTCAAGATTATACTAGATTTGGGAAACATGGGAAAATTTATACGTATGTGGATGTACCTATATTGGAAATGAGCCTCTAGATTTAAGGGCTAGCTCCATGAATATATCATGCAATGTTTATCACTTAAAATACTATTTACTTATGGGGAAAATAGTTAGATAATGAATAATTTAAACCTAATATAAAGGAGGTGATTCACCAAAATGTCTTCCATGTGACCATCATATTTATACCATGATGAAATAAGGCATACAAACTAGTACCTAAGTCTTAATGGGTTATAACATGATTATTTGATTATTTCAAAATATTTACACACTAGACTACACTCTATATGACCTATTAGACTAGAAAATATTTCTCAAACATGAAAGGATAAGGGAAGGAAGGATAAATAATTACCACTTATCATCACCATATATCACTTAAATACATAGACATTTGTTCCAAAAATTAGAAAATAGACTTGCATTAATGTTTAAAGGCAAAATATGACATCAGACTAGTAGGTCTTTGCCATGCATGGTGTGGTATCTTATAAAGTCAAAAATGGTTGCTAATTATAGCATTTGAGAGAGAGAAGTGGGAAAAGAGAATTCACAAGGGGAATCAAATGAGTTCAACCTCATTTGAACCATAGTTACAAATGCCTTTGCTAGTATGCTTCTTTAGAACTTCCTAATTTATTTGGGTCATCTCAAGCATTTGAAATAGTTCATTATTTATTCACTCATTCTTCATATGGTTGCAATGATGGGATAAAGTGGTTTTGAGCTAAAATATAGAATCAATGAAATTACAATAATGAAATCCATATTTCATAATTTTTTCCTAGTGTTAGTAGCTCCTAAATATTTATCATGGTGTGCAAAAGTGGAGAGAAGGGTCCCTTTCAAGCAGTTTGGTCCTAGGAATGAAATTGTTTGGGTTTATGTGTATGCCTCCATGAAATACTTATAAAAGTTATTTCTTATTCTAACTGGATCATATTCAAACTTGTCCCCATGTTTATAGGTTCACTATAGATAAAAAACCAATCTTAGACTATTGGTTCTCCTATATTCTTTATATTATGACACTCTACTCGACGCCTAGCTCCCATTAGGTCCATATAGATATATTATGCTATTGTAGGAACTAAGGGTTCACCATGTTCATAGTTCCCTTTAATAATGACAAACATAATCATAAGATAATGTTGAAATCTTTAAAAGATAGACCCTGTATTTTATAAAACTATTAACCAAAGGTCCATATTGATCTGCTATGGGATCTTTATATGTTCTTGATCACCTTACTACATCATTATGTCTACTTCATAGTGTTTTATTGATCTCTAATGGTAGATCAATGATCCCTAAAATCTTTCCCTAGTTTTACTTTGGTCATGTGTTTAACCTCCATAAAGTTCCCTATATTCTCAACCTTTTATTTCATTGGTCATCTATATCTAACTCAACCTATTAACATATTGATCCATCTCAAACCATTGATCCTTCTTGATATGAATGATCCTAAATCATTGATCTTGCCCTTGACTTGTCAACTCTATCTAAGCTTTTACCACATGTAAATAGCATGTTGATTTCAAGATCCTACTATCAATCTATTAGCTTCATTACTTGTGCCATGTGTTAACCTCTCAAACTCCTTAGTCTTTTAACTCATCTTACACCATCAGATCAAGATGTACGATGAAATATGGACCATTAGATTTGTTGGGACACACTATTTGAAATATAAAGGATATTTTATAAGCTTAAATTTGATGTTTGTGATCCCATAAAATAATGTTCATGTATCCATAATTGATGTTTATGCAACCATCAAATTTAATCTCAAAAGGTTTTATTTTTCTCAAGCTTTATTTTGACATTTGCACAGATGTCTTACTTTACAAGTCTAACTTTGAAGCTCCATAACTCAAGCTAGAGAACTCACATGTACACCAAACTTATAAAGGATGATAATAGTACGTATAACTCCATGTAAATACAATATATTGGCTTATGAGGCTTCCTGAGTGAAGATAAAAATGCACAAATGAACTAGTTTATTCATTCATTCCTATGTGACATCTTGATGATGATTTAGCTTCATAAATCTTGTTTTTGAGCTACTACTTGATCTTTGAAAGCTCAAATGAATTCTTTGGGGTATAATCAAAATTTATCTATGCTCTAACTACATTGATCACCATGAAGACCTGCCACTTGCATATATGACCCTAAAATGACCACTAAGACACCAAATAACACAAGGAACAAGCTAGACTATGACCAAGGCTACAATGGCATATGAAATGGAATCAAATGAGCTAAAACGTACACTACGACATTATAAAAAACCACTATACAATATTTTGACTAAAGAGGGTTGACCCATTTTTGGCTTGAGGTAAAAATGGTCAACAATAACTATGGAGGAAAATTAAAGAACATGGCATACAAAACTAAGGATAACCCTATGGGCTGACAAAGTGACTCCCAAAGCTACCATTGGAAATTATCCATATATTATTATATATGGAAGGGAAGACAAATTGACCATTTCTATTAAACTACCTACCTTGGATCTAACCCATTACCTTGATTTGATGGAGAGTGAGCCTATGAAGATGAGGATGGCAGAGTTCATGGATCTTGAAGAAACCAGGGACCTTGAAATGAGGACATTAGATTCACATCAATTACAGGTCAAGAAAAACTTTGAAAATAGATCCATAACAAGGGAATTCAAGGTAGGGGACCTATTCCTCAAATGGGAATCAAATACGGCCAAGCTAGGAAACCCCACCAAGTTTGATAGCTTGTGGAGTGGTCCTTATTTGATCCATCGATGCAAATAACATAATGATTTTCAAGTTGATTAACTGAGTGGAGAAGTATTACCCATCCTAGTCAATGGAATTAATTTAAAGCCTTGTTATTAGAATAATTTGTATCTATTGTATGATACTACACATATTAGAGTAGTTTTTAATGCTTTCCTCTAAGTGCCTTATACACATTTCCTTTTAGTTGTGTGTTTCACTTTCAATAAGTGCCTAGGGCATAGTTGTTTTTTTCAATCTTTTTGTTCATTTTTTCTTCAAGAAGAAGTTTTAGAAAATGGCAGATTTGAGTTAGTCTCACATCATCTAAGAGAAAATACTATGATTCTATGTGCCCAATGGATCAGTTTAAGGCTAGTAATCTTTGCATGATAGGTATGTAACCCAAGGATGTCACCAAAAAATTTGGCCAATTTTGGCATACATACATGTATTTTGCCTATAAATTATTTGAACAGATGAGTAGGATTCTAGATGGAATGAGCAGACCAAAAGTAGTAGAGAAAGATCACATATAACTTATAAAGCTTTTAAAACACTTTAAGAAAGATTAAAATGCAATTTGTTGATCTTTAAGGAATGGACTTGGAAGTAGGTCTATAATTGTAAAGAAAAAGGATTTATATAGGTATCCATGGCAATAAACTCATTCTTGGGGCATAAAGTAGGTTTCACAGGTTTCAAAAGTTCATTCAAGCCTTAAAAGTTGCCACAATAGTTTCTAGCACAAGTCTAAAAGAACCAAGCCATCATCATACGTCATTCAAAAATGAATAGATTGGTTTACTTGTATATTTTATAAGTGTGCTTATAAATCCATCTAGAATTGAAAATTTACATGGACAAAATGTTTTTCATGCCAAGAGCATCCTCTACAAATTTGGTATCGTGATGAGCTTTCTCTCTCAAGATATAATCCTTTAAGAATGGACTTGTAGAGTGACACGTGCATGTAAACATCAAGTTTAAGTTATGGGAAATAGCAATTTGAATTCAAAATAAAAATCTAATGGTATGCATTTGATCATGCATCAAATATCCAATGGTGCATGGTGACTGACAAAGCTAGTGGGCCCAAGTTGATCAATGGTGCATGTTTATTCATACAAAATAGATCAATGGCGAGTGATAAATTGATGATGTTAGTGTGTCTTAAAGATCTAATGGTGCATATTTGGTCATTCACCCAAGATAAATGGTGAGTAATAGGTTAAAAGGTTAGTGGATCCTAAGAGAAAATTCATGGGTGACAAGTGTCTTAAGCACATTAAACTAGTAGAAGATTTATGGCTCATATTTATTCATTCCAAAGAAGATCAATGGTATACATTTTATTAATTAGATAAATATCAATGGCATGATTCATCAAGTAGATTGATATAGATGATCGATATCAAAAGTCAAAGATAGGAGATTCCAAGTAGAAGTCAAATATGGTTCAGGTTAAACCAGGGAAAATATTTTAAAGGACGTTATTAAAGCGTAGTCAAGACCTCTATTAGAGGATTTATAGTATGTAAACTAAATTTTATTGTGTTTTTAACATCATTCAGAATAAGTCCTTAGATTCCATAGGGTTTAGAAGCAAGATAGGTCTATTTAGACCTAATATAGTTCAAGAATGATGGTATGCACTATTTAAGCTATTCATTGACATATTGACTATAGGAAAACAAATAATTGGATTGGTTTTCAATCTATAGTAAAGACCTATGCTCAAATTTTAAATTAGGGGTAGATATATGACTATAGAGAAATGTCTCATCTATCTAAATAGTCATAACTTTGACAAATAGCTACCTACAACCACTAAAATCAAACTTAGGCATGAATTTGTCAGGCCTGAGGATACAATGATTTTATCCTCATAAGAAAGTCAAGTGGAAGATTGTGTAAAGTCCCAAGATGGAAATCTGGTGGTTAGAGAAAGAAACTAGTGATTTTTTTATTTTTTTTAGGGTGCCTAAGGGTTTTTTTCACAAACAGGATCATGACTCACCACCTTTGGCAAACTTTTGTCCTCTAGTGTGTTACTCAATAAATGAAATGATTAAGAGGTGATTGGGATAAATGAAGGCTATCTTGTCTATGATGTATTATCTCTAATTTGATAAAATATGGTGGATATTTCATCAAAGGGTGGAAACTCATTTAATGAACTTGATTGATGTGATCCTCTCTATCCCCTTTCTCCTATATCTCTTATTCTTTTCCATTTGTAAGCTCTCTCACTTTTCGATAATAAATTCTCTCTCAATTATAGAAGAATAGAGACTCTCAATTAATAAGGTTAGACCTTGTCAAAAATTTATGAAAGACCTCTTGAATTAATAAATACTTTCTTTACCTATCTCTCCCCTCTGAATTATTTGTAGCAAAGTTTGTGCATGATATCATTATGAAGGAGAATATTCCATGCCCATTATCCTTTATTTCTCATTTTTAGGTGTATTCAAGTTAATTTTAGGTTTGAATTAGTGTTATTTATATCATTAATGCAAGCTCTAAATGAGTCTTAGAACTCCTCTTTGCCTTCATTCATTTCTTCTTGGCCTAGTTTATGAAGCACTTATGTAACTAGCTAGTTTTGTGAGATTGTGTGAGCTATCATTATCTTATGCTTCCTCAATGTTTACTTCATGATTATGTGAGTTATCATTTAAATTTTTTGTATCACCTAGTTAAATTTATTAGGATCCCTTTCCCCCTTTCTAACCCTTTTATTAGTGCAAAAATTAGTATAGGTGATCCATCAAGAGGAAACCAACCTTATCTAGAGGTTCAACCCCACCATAGGTGACCCACATCCTAGGGTTGTTCCCATAGTGTAGCTTAAATGGAGAGAGCCTCAAGAACCCTCTCCAAGGGTGTAAATTGATGATACAACAAAACCTTCAAGCTTTGGGAAAGGGGAATCAAGTGTCCAACCTAGAGCTTCACAAGCACCTACAATTATTTCCACATCTATTGAAGAAGAAACCTTAGAGGACTTGGATCAATCAGATTTAAAATTTACTAGGATTTCATTATAATAATTTCAAATGTTAAAAGGGTGGATGGTTGATAAATTATATACAATAAGGAAGTTCCCTATAGTTGGGATAAGTGGAGAAACATCCCATTCAACAACCTCCCAAATTCCTCATGTAAATTTTATGCCTCTACCTTCATCTCCATTCATTAGCATGTTTACAACTACCCCTACTAATACTACTACTACCCATTATATGTCCATCTTCACATCCACCACCACTACCTCCTTTGGAGGCACCATTCCACCATTCATATCCCATGCCACTTTAAACTTTACAACTTCACCTAGTTCCCAAAACACTATGACTAGTCAAGTTATGGAATCTACTCCATCTCAAATATCTACTATGAGTGCATCCCTTACCCTTGGCTATATTGTGCCCACTAAGACATTAATTTTGATTCCTCCATCTTTAACCTAGTGGAAACCACCTCACCCCCCATAGTAGAAATAATTATCAGGCCCTAAACATTAGCCTCATTAATTTTAGACATGGGCTTGGCCAAAGCATTATTTAATTCATTGGGTCAATTTGACCTATCTCAATTGCATATCCCTAATTTTGCTCTACCTTCTTCTTCCCAAGAACTCCCTTTTATAATCTCCCCCTAATCAACTATCCACACCAAATTGGGTGAGAGATATGGTGTAAAAAATAAGGAAAAGGAGGACTCAGGTGTCTTCCTTAGCACCTCAAATTGGAATGAGATTTAATGCATCCACTGGGATAATGAAAAGAGTAGTTAGAAGGCAAGTATAGAAACCACAATCGAGCTCGACTGTAATTTATGAAAGTGAATAACCCCTATTCACTATGACTAAGAAGAGGAAATAATCCCTTAGATAAGTCCAATAATATGAGGAGGATCATATATCCTCAGTGTAGGCGCATGTTGAGTTGAATATTGCCATTATGTAGGGGATGCAATAAGAAATAAATAGATTAAAAGAATAAACATTACCCAATATGCCTGAAGGCACATTATTCTCAATAATTAATGTTTTACTTAATGTCTTCAACCTCTATAAGGTTATGAATAAGAGATAGGTAGGTAGAATCCAACAAGCAAAAGGGGACACTAAACTAGACCAAAGTCTCATCCATTATGACACTAAGTTGACAAACTTGGAAAGGGTAGAAAGAAGTAAGAATTTACCTAAATTGAAAATGTTTCCTCCTGAGGATATAGTGTTGGTGAAAACCATCCTCATGAATATAAGGAGGATCTTGAAAACATGGTTTCAAAATATCAAGGAAGCAACATATCCTTTGAGAAGATTGAATTTAAAATCACACACTTCCTAAAATATTCCATAATCGCCAAGGTGAAAAAACCAGATGTCTCCTTCATGGATGAAACAAAATTCAAAGAACACATGAAGGTATTCATTACTTAGTTTTAGTAGGATGTGGAAACTGCCAATTTAGCATCAAAATTAATTAAATTTGTAGCATTTGCTAATCAAAGGTTATAAAAGGTAGAGAAAATAGAAGAAGCCCTCAAACCTATACTCATAGAGCATGTAAAATTGATCTAGGACATACCAGACTTATTTAGGACTATGATCCTAAAATTTGACTAGAATGACAAAGATTATCAAGCCTACAGAAAAGCCTCCAGCTCTATGAGGATGTTCTGTTACATCTTATATTTTAAATATAGAATATTATTTTATATTGTAACTATTTATGCCACTTAATTTTATATTGGGAAAAACTTATGGGCCCATCTCAAACTAACCTTGGGTACTTTGCCTATAAAAAGGGGTCTTCCCCCCATTTTTTAAAGAAGAAAAAATAATTGTTACAAAACTTAATATAGAGATCGATAGTGTTTTCTTATGTGATTTTGTGATTTATAATTTTTCATGCTTTAAATGTTTGAGTGTTTCCTTTCTAAAATCTAATTTTTTAATTATATTTCACATATGCATTTTCTAGTTTGAGCTTAATGTTAGGATAATTGGTTTGGTAATATGCTTGCTCTATTTTTCCTCATTAGCAACTAAATGTGTTGTGAAATTTACTATAAATGAGTTATATTTATGCAATGCATGCTATTATATATATGTATTTTATCTCCTTAGAAGATTAAACTACATTTACTCATCTTTGAGCACTATGCTAGAGCTAGTAGATGTTAGTTTCTTGTATTTTACCTTAAAAGTTATCAGAATTGTCATCTTATTTCATCTTCAACACAATTTCTTTTCTAACCTACCCTAGTCTCTTTTGGATCTAAAAACGAATCAGTTTAGTTTAGATCACGTTGTATATATCCATTATTAGTTTATATTTTGGGAATTAATTGGAAAACATTAATATAATTTGCAAAGATTAGTAGGAAATTATGTCATTACATAATATTTTTTATCCCTATAACAAGGTCTACCTACAGACTTTTAAAGTGGTGACTACATCTATACTATTTGTGTTATTCCAAGAAATAATTGTACTAACAACTCAAGCCCCAAGTCATTATAGGACTTTAAATTGAGTTTATACTTTCCCATTGTTCCTTAGTGACATAGGGAACATTAAAAGTGCATCAACAAGGGAGGGAAAACATGGTATTAGAAGGAGGGCCTATGAAACTATTTTCATACATCTTTGTTAAATTGTGATGTACTTTGTTCTATACATGCTTGATTGTTTCAAAGTACATGAATATGGTTAAGGAACACTAAGCATTTACATTCTTTACATAAATCTTTGCATTCTTTGAAATATTTCATCAAATTAGTGTTCATCAATGCAACTTGGTAAAATAATCTAGATATTGGCTTAAATTCATGTAAATATAGGTGAAATACCCTATTATTTATACATATTAGAGGTTATTTTGATCACCTTTGAAATATTTGGTATAATTGGTCAAATAATTGAGATATTCAAGCAAAGATCATTCTCTAATATGTTGCTCATTCTTAATTTAGGTGTTTAAGATCTTAGTTTCTCTATTTCGTTTAGATTTGAGAAAATATTTTCATAACTTTATGAATTAAGGCATATTAAATCACACTAACAATTTTTGATTGATGAATAAACATAGATTTTCTTTGGAATGTTAGTTTAACATTGATCTTTACATGTTTTAGTGTAAAGATGACAAGCATTTATGTAGGTTTTGAGGATTTTGAGCCCAGATCTTCAAAGATAAAGGAAAATATAATCAATTTGGTCTTTGATGTGTTTGGTTCTTTGATCTTTTTAGTATTTAGCACTTTTGGAGTTTATCTTTGTAGTCCTTTGCTCTTAACACCCATTATACATCCTAGAGTTGCGTAAGATTAGAACCAAATCTCGATATGAACTAAAACCCATTTAGCATCTCTAAAAACACATAACAAGGATAGATCAAACAAAGATAGGTGAAAAAAGTCTAGGACTCATCTTAACTCTCCATCAAACTATGATTTGCAACCCCTCATACCAGTCATGGCATGGTTAACAAGTTTATTAATTAACATCCCTAGAGTTGTGCATGATTTAACTAGAGACCCCAAGAAGTACTTACCTCTCTTTACCCCCATCATTAGAGTAACCACCAAATAACATATCAAGTCCTTCAAGGCATCCTTAATATTACTCAACATCATCCATGAAGATGTGTCTTGTCTCCTCTTCCCCTTCACTTTTAGAGATGTAGCTTATGATTAGTTATTTAATTTGGATAAATATTCCATCATAAGATGCAATAAATTTAAATTACCTATTTATTTATTAGTTTTGAAGGGTAGTTAGTTTGGGAGACATGTACTAATAGTTTACCACCTTAAAAAATGACCCAAAAGAGCCAATCAAGACATTCAATTCTAGGTTCAAAAAGAATTATAGTCTGATGATCCCACCATATAAGCTTATTGATGAATTAGCTTTGGAAATACACAAGAATGCTTTAGATACTATGACATTTTTCTTCCTAAGAAGGGTCGTAGGCATTGAAACATTAACCTTAGATTATTCTAAAACAATCCACATAGATGAGCAAATGCATCCCCAAGGACATCTTGATTTTACCATTCCCAACTTTTATCCTACCATGGTTGCTTTGAATATCATTCCAAACATGAACAAAAACCAATTTGCATTAAATTAGTTATCGGTCCTCAACTAGTTGCCTTTGAATCATGTTACACCCAATCAACAACTTGCATTTTATAACCAAGTAAATGTTGGGGCTCATCCATAAAATAATTAGATAATGGTACCTATGATCAATACCAACATCCAAGTCACCACCCATACCAAGAGCTTAAAAATTATAAAGGGAGAATTAGACTCCATGTAAAGGACTATCCAAAAGCTTGCTGATGATTTCCTAGATCTCAAGAAGCAAATGGGAAATACTATTGAGAGTTCTAATAGTAATTATAATTTCCAAATATATAATAGGCATTTCAATAAGTCTAATAACAATAGTTATCCTCCATTAATTAAACTCCTTGAGATAAAAATTTGTTATATGGCCTTGCCTTAGTAATGCTAAGTACATAAAATTGTTAGACATGGAGAGATGGATTGTATTGAATTCTACCATGCTTTTGAATCTATCCAGAGCCAAATAGAGGGGTTTGACATAAATCCCACTGATAAAAATAATGCTAAGAGTTTTTATAACCCTAATAATGCCTCTAGAACACACAAATCTATCCTCATGGTGGAGACTTATGACTTTTCAAGCCAAAATGAGAATGAACCTAAAGACAATGTTGACGAGGTACATGCATTATAGCAATACCAAAGAATTAACTATGCCTTAAAGAGCCAAGGTCAAAAACCATATCTAAAAACTTCCACCCCACCTAAAAATCTTGATACACCTTTGGATGGTAGGACAAATAATAACCTACCTCACCCCAAGGGTAAGGAGTGTCAACCAAAAATAGAGGCCCCTTGCATAACATCAAAGGGTGGATAAAATATTAGTGAAGACATGAAGAAGATCAAGGTGAATATAACATTATGTGATATCACATAAATCACTAAACAACAAGATTTTTTATTAAAATCCTTAAATGAGAATCCAAGATATATAAGGGCTAAGCAAGCTCATGCAAATGTGGTGATGTACAAAATTAAAAATGAAGTTCCACCATTCTTATTAACTATTAGAATATTTGGTAAAAACTTGCATAATTATTTGTTTAATTTTGATGCTTTTGCTAATATTATGCCTCTAGGAATTTGTGAGAAACTTGGGCTAAATCTAGTCAAGTCCAAAAAGGTGGTAGTACAATTAGATAAGTCAA
Source organism: Torreya grandis (assembly GCA_037957365.1). NCBI lineage: Eukaryota > Viridiplantae > Streptophyta > Pinopsida > Cupressales > Taxaceae > Torreya > Torreya grandis. Next base: position 1,791,454 of record JARHVA010000535.1, on the reverse strand, counting down.
GGGTAAAGTTAATTGGTGAATTATTAAATATCCATATGCAACTAGTTCATGACCTTAGAATACAATAGTTCACTGACATTCATGTCATTGATCTACCTAAGTCATATGGATTGTTGCTCAGTCAAGACTAGACTAAATCCTTAAATGGACACATGTCCACAAATTTCTCTCACATGTGGTTACCTTGGTGAGGGATCCCAAATTAGATCAGTATAGATCAAGAGCCCAAGATGAAATAAATGATTACAAAATACAATGCTAGGAATGAAAAATTAAGCTACCAATCCTCTGACTTGGGTGTTTATACTTTAGAAACCACTAATATTATTGTAGGTGATAGTGAGGTTGAAAAGGAAAATGATAGAGGTCCATGTACATTACACTTTGATGGTGCACATACCAAGTAAGGATAAAGCATAATTTTTTTAAAATAAATCTTGAAGGTAAAGAGTATCTTACTTATTATAGGCTACAGTTCCCTTGCACTAATAATTTAATATAATATGAAGCCCTCATCTTAGGACTTCAGTTTGTAATTAGACATAATGTTAAAGAAATGATAGCTTTTGGTAATTATTAACTAGTTGTGAATCAAATTAGAAGCATATATCAGTGCAAACTTTCTTGTTTCATAAATTATAAATTTAGAGCATGAGATTTAATTGAATACTTTGATTCATTCAACATTGTTTCATTACCTAGGAAATAAAATCAACTAGCATATGCTTTGGCTTTGATTGCAACTAACTTAGTGCCACCAAAATCCATGAACCTAGAATAATTCACTATGGAGATCATCTCATTCCCATTCATTATAAACAACATCAATCACTTATAATTCTTTGATGATGACTAGCAGATAGTTGACTTTCTATGCAATGCTGGTGTATTTGAGTTTCATATCATTGATGATCAGGATGAAAGTCATAAAGAGAGATTGAAGGATAATGAATATGGAGTGATCCATCTCAAGGATAGCCTAATTCCTAAATACATGATATCCCTAGAGATAATGTTTGACCCTAGCAAACAATTCACTAAGAATAAATAGGCCAAAGTAGGTAGGAAGGACTATAGGCAAGTGAACTTGGGAGATCAGAGAAATGAGCAAAATGTAAGCATTGGTCTTGTTTGCACCAATGAATAACTAAATAAATAATCTATCCTCTTGACAAAGTTTAAGGATTTTATTTCATGGTCATATGATGACCTAAATATCTTTGATACTAGTGTGATCACTCACACTATCCCATTGAAGGAAGCCTACAAGCCTTTTAGGTAGAGGCAAAGACTAGTAAATCTAGTGTTAGAACCACTAATTTACAAAGAAGTGAAGAAATTTATTGATGCAATGATAAATTTTCCTATAAGCCATTCAACATGGGTTATAACCTTGTGCCCATTCAAAATAAAAATGGAGATATTAGACTTTGTGTTGATTTTTTATAACTTGTACAGATCTTCCTAAAATGATAATTACCCTTTGCCACATCTAGATGAAGTCATATAGTTGGTAAGTGACTCTGGAATGATGTCCTTTCTAGATAGATTTTTAGGCTACAACCAAGTATTGGTGTACAAAAATGATATAATGAAGACTTCCTTCACAACCAAGTGGGGCACATTTAAATACAAATGGATACCATTTGGACTTATCAATGTAGGAGTAACTTTTTAGTGAATGATGGACCATGAATTTCATGGACTAATAGGTAAATGAATTATCATTTACATGTATTATCTAACTATATTTTTTGAAAATAGGGAAGATCATATAATACATTTAGAACAAGTGCTAGATAAGTACAAATAGTATGGCATTTCCCTGAAGCCCAAGAAAAACATCTTTTGTGTGATTGAAAGTAAGTTATTTGGATATGTGATCACTCATGAAGGTATGAATATTGACCTTGATATAATTAATTCAATTTCATAAATGGACATTACAAATAATAAAAAGGAATTAAAGTCTTTCTTTGGCAAAATCAACTATATGAAAAAGTTTATTTCTAGTTTTATATAAATAGTGAGGCCACTCAATGCTATGCTAAAGAATGATGAAAAGATAAAATGGACCTCTAAATAAAATAAGGCTTTCCAAGACATCAAGGATGATATTATTCAAGCCCTTATCTTGATAAGTCCTAATTTTAATAAATATTTTTACTTGTATTCCTTCACTTCTAACCAAGCCATTATTGTTATCTTAACATAGAAGGAACAAGATAAAGATCACCCAATTTCCTTTATCAGAACCAACACCAAATAATGTAGATCTGAATTATCCTATTCTAGATAAACAAGCTTATTCACTAATGAAGGGTATAAATAAATTCAAACACTACATCTTATGGGACAAGACATATGCCATAGTGACTCACTCCACTGTCAAGCTAACATTAGGATATAATGAACTTAGTGAAAGAAGAGGGAAGTGGATGAATAAGCTTCAATAATATGACTTAGATATTAAATATAATAATTTATTAAGGGGACAAGGTCTTATCCAACTCATTATAAACACATATTCATGTATTGACATTTTGCAAGTAGAATAGAACCAAGTACTTGGTAGAGACTCGTACAAGGATATCATGCATTATTTGTTGCATGGGGCATGTCCCTAACACCTAAAGAGAGAATAGAATAAATCCCTTAGGATAAGATAATCACACTTCATGATCAAAAGAGGGGTCCTCTATAGAAATAACTAAAAAGGAATATACCTAAGGTGTATTTTAAGAACTAAAGAAATAAAGATCATGGAAAATTTCCATAAAAGATTGGGAAGTAGTCACCCTTCAAGGTGTACCACCACACATAATATATTAAGGGCTAGTTATTATTGTATAACTATGTTCAAATATGCACATTTCCATGTATGAAGTTGCCATCAATGTCAATTATTTGATTGAAGAGAGGCAAAGGTAGCCATGTATTTATAACCAGTAATTAAGGCCAAACCATTCGCATAGTGATGCCTTGACTTAGTAGGAGTTATCAATCCAAACTCCTCTATGAGACACAAGTTTGTACTCACAACCACTAATTTCTACACTAGGTGGGATGAAGTAGTAGCCACCAAGAATAGAAGAATGATCGTTGTTATCAAGTTCTTAGAATAGAACATTATTATTCACTTTGGGATACCTCTATCTCTATTGTGTGATAATGGCCTAGCATTCATATCTATTAAGTTCACTAAATAGGCATATGATAACTAGATAGTCATCAAATTAGCATCAAACTACTACCCCCAAGGTAAAAAAGTTTCAAATTCAACTAGAAATAACTTGATGAGTGTTATCAAGAAGTCTGATGAAAAGAGGCCAATAGAATGATAATTCTTACTAAAGATTAATTTATGGGTAGATAGAACTAGATATAAGTAGGATCTCAAGGTGTCCCCATTCTTACTAGTTTATGGGTAGTAGCCTATATTTCCCATAATGTTGAAGTTGCTTACTTATGAGTTCATGGTTGAGTACATGGAAGATGATGAGAGAATACAGTCCCAAATCCTAAACATCATCTAGATGGAAGATACAAGAGATGAAGCCTTGAAAAACTTTATAAAACATAAGGATGTTGTGGAAATATGATTTGATAAATGAGTCAAGGTGAAAGTATTATAAATTTGAGAATTAGTCCTACTATGGGACAAGGCCCATGAGAAAAAATTATGACATAACAAGTTCACTCCCATCCAAATTGGACCCTACCAGGTAGCAGAGATCCTCGGTGAGAACACATTTAGACTCAAAGACCTATAAGGAAAAGATCTCTCCTTTCCTATCAATGGGAAATACATGAAGATTTACTTATCTTCTACTCTATCCCAAATTCCATAAGGAGAGTAAGACTTGTTTGGATTTATAATAGGTAGGGGTAGTTTAGTTTTATTTCTTTATTTACTTTCATTTTGTTTCCTTTCCTACTTTCCTATTTTGTTTTCCTAATTGTCCTTCCTTTTTTTCATTTGTTTGTTTGTTTGTTTCCTATTGTGTGCTATAGTGTAGCAATAAGTCCTCTAGATAATAATTATTTTGGCTTAACTTGTGTTAAACTAGTCCCAAATGTGGAGGAGGGATTGTTGATTTCTATCATTAGTTATCCAAAGCTTGGAAACCTGTAGTGTTGTTTTAATTTATAAAATCTAGGTGGGGTTAATCAGAAATTAGTTTTCATATAAAGGTCTTAAGTTACTTTAATGTTGTAATATAGTTTAGATGACTAAACATTTTCTTGAACAATAGTTTGAACCTATTTATACCATCATAACAACACTTACATTCACTAAATGAATTTCCTGGGTAGAACTTGCTATCCAAAAGTAAATAACATTTAGATAATGTTTTGACATAATCCATACACCTAGCTAATTCTAGTTCCCAAAAATCTTGGTTTATGAATGTAGGTGTTAATACACACACACACACACACACACACACACACACACACACACACACACACACACACACACACACACACACACACACACACACACACACACACACACACACACACACACACACACACACACACACACACACACACACACACACACACACACACACACACACACACAAATATATATACACACACACACACACACACATATATATATATATATACATATATATATATATACATACATACATACATATATATATATATATATATATATATATATATATATATATATATATATATATATATATATATATATATATATATATATATATATATATAAGATACACCAATGAAGTAAAATCATAAACTACTTCATGTTCCATGAATGGTGATTTAGGCAATCTCTACCAGGGTTATGGATGCTTGGCTAGTAGTAGAGCAATGCCTGGAGTAGAGCCAAAGTTATATTAGATAGCCAATGCCTGGGGTAGAGCCAAAGTAAATAACATTTAAATAATGTTTTGACACAATCCTTACACCTAGCTAATTCTAGTTCCCAACCATCTTGGTTTATGAATGTAGGTATTAATACCTATATATATATACACACACACACACATTTATGTATACATACATACATACATACATACATATATATATGTGTGTGTGTGTGTGTGTGTGTGTGTGTGTGTGTGTGTGTGTGTGTGTGTGTGTGTGTGTGTGTGTGTGTGTGTGTGTGTGTGTGTGTGTGTGTGTGTGTGTCTATATATATATATATATATACATATATATATATATATATATATATATATATATATATATATATATATATATATATATATATATATATATATACATATATATGTAAGATACACCAATGAAGTGAAATCATAAAATACTTAATGTTTCATGAATGGTGATTTAGGCAATCTCTACCAGGGTTATGGATGCTTGGCTAGTAGTAGAGCAATGCCTGGAGTAGAGCCAAAGGTATATTTGTCAGGGATATAGATGCCTAGCTGGTAGTAGAGCAATGTCGAACCCATCCTTAATTAAATAAAACATTATTATTACTTAAATATAAAGAATGATTAGATCATTTCATTTCTTAATTTTTTGAAGCTTGAAGGATTAACATTTCTTAAACTAGTGTCAATGGCCAAATAATTGAAAAGTGCACACATAGTATGTATGTCTACTAGATTTAAAATTTATTTCCAGCTCATGAGATCTCATTAGTTCAAAAAAGTAGCTTTGATATAACTAAAAATCATAATAAGGTGACTAAATTTTGATTCATCTTTGAACAATAGATCTATATTCTAACATCTTACAATGTTTCCCCACAAAGGTCACCATTTGTTGATGCTCAACTACCCCATATTCATAGAATTGGGACCCTTATATTTTAATCTTCCAAAATGCCCAAGTATCAAGTTTGATAAGGCATTTAGTTGCATATAAAATCCAATTTAATACTTCCTGATAATTCTTGGTTCAATATTCATATTGCAATATGGATTAACACTTAGAAATATCTTGATTATTTCAAGTTTCTTTGATATTTCTCTAAGTTTCAGTGAATTATTAACCATGAATCGATTTCAAATATGTAGATAGTCCTTGATAAAAACGTTCCATTTATTCCCTCCATTGGTATGGACCCATCAAGTTTTAATTTATTCCATTGGGATAACCTTATTTATTATTTAAAGAATTTGTTTACCAAGTATTGCTTTAAACATATTTTATTATGCTTATGATGGACAAATGCCATTTTTGGGGACTAAATTAATCTTCTCACATGACTTTTCAAGGTGTTAATGGTGCACAAATGATTCTTGAAGTCGACAAGTCAAAGTCCCAAGATCAAGATCGATGGTGCATATCCTTACATAAAAATTTTGATCAATGATCCACATTGAAGACTGGTGATAATGATTCTAGAAAGATCAATAGTTAGTATTTAACCATGTGGCATCATCTTGAGAGCTCGCATATCAACTAGCCTTTGGAATTCAAACTTATAGGCTACAAGTCAAGATCCTATTACTTTTGATTAAGTTAATTCAAATATGAACTACTATGTGTCCTAGTCACAATATGAGAGCCTTACAAGATGTCATGTGCATCCTTCAAATGTACCTTAAATCAACATAGAAGCTATTGAGTCATTATATCCAAGACCCACCTTCTAAGATTAACATGTATAAGCATGTGGATCATCTAACCCAAAGCTCATTGGTGTATATGTGTCGAAATGAATCCTAAAAGAGCTCATTGAGACAATGTGTGTCCCTTATGGACTAATGAGATGATGACACATACCCCACTAGATCTATGAGATGATGAAACATGTCATCCCCATATAACTGCATTTGAGATCAATAGATTACCTATGAGAGATATGCATGGCTCCATCTAAGCCACATGATTAATATAAAGTTTCCTACAACTATCATAAGGTTCTTAAGAGAAATCAAAAGGCAACATCTATCTATAAAAAATAAGATGTCCCATGAGAGAGCCACCTATCTATGCAAAGTCTAGATTACTTGTGGAAGTGATAAGTGGCACTCCCGTTGATGATAAAATTAGGGGGACCCACCTTGACTCTCCTTGTAAAATCAAAGGATGTCATGTGATACCAAATAAGTGAGTTTGTACATAGAGCCACATCTAGAGCACTTATGACCAATCATAAAGTGTCATTTGTCCATATAAGATCCAAATAAGTAGCTTATTCAAATTTAAGACCTGTAAGCATCTACTTGGAAATGATGTGGCATGCCACATGTTAATAGGTGGTAATTTGTAGCTTTAAATCTAAAATTGATGACAAATCAAAGAAAATCAGTGTTAAGATTTAAATGCAAAGGTGATGAGCTTACCTTAATGTATAATGAACTATAATCACCATCTAACCTTGTACTAACCAAGGTAATTTTTAAAAGGCTATAGCTTAATATTTATCACCTACACTTGCCTTTAAATACCTAAGTATTTACCTTATTTTCTCTCTATATTCCAAGTTCAACAAAGCTCAAACTCTTCATGAATTATACCAGGACTACCATTGTTAAGAGATCCAAGAGTCATAGAGAAGAATGAAGGAATGTCAATTGTCACCAGAAACACCATAAAATATCATGAGTAGGATCCTCCACCTCTAGTAAGGGTACCACCTATGGTAATGATGATTTATTATTTCAGTTTGGTAATTTAGTAGTCTTTAAGGATACATAATTTATCCCAAAAGCTATAGATTTGGGGGATAAAAATTACAAAAGTGTATATCATAATATTGAAGGATGTAAGGATTTAGATGATTCTAAAATAATGGCCCATGTTATTTATCTCACCTCTGATGTCCTAGTAATGTAATATGTTGGTCTCCACAAAGACATTACAAACACTTAAGGTCATTCCCTATGCAGACCTAGTATAAGGAATCTTTAGCAATACAAGATGTGAAGATAGACTACTTAAGTCCATGCACCAAGGGCTCCCCATTGCCTTCATTATTGGGACCAATTTAAAGAAGTATTATGACCTGCTCCTTCTATAACTAGACTAAAACTAGTGCATTAGTGAAGGTTGGTATGAAGTGCATAAGCCAAATGCAATATTATCTAGATGGGTGATGAACTTAGAAGGGGTGGTGTGCATGGATGACTAAGGGAACATCTTAATCCACCAATTCAAAAAGGGGGTAAATATTGGCTTCACACTATTGAACAAGATATTGGTAATGCACACATAGGATATGTCGATATTAAGACCATCCCATTATTGCAACTAATCTTAGAGTATAAAAAAATCCCATCCCTTGGAGATGTCATTAGTAGTAATTTGGTTACAACCATATAAGATACATATAGGAAAGGAATACCATTATGTATGATAAGCTATCTATTTTATGCAATTTATACAACTACAAAAATAAGGCCAAACACATGGAATCATTCAAGAGGTGAGGTCATGACCCAATAATTTTTGGTGATGCATATTCACCATTTTAGGTATCATATTAAGGCAATTACATAGGATTTTTATCCCCCTACCTACATGTCAATCACCGAATGTCTAACATAGAGAGTGTCATCAAAAGTTAGACAAGCATTAAGAGGTATATGCAGTTATTGGCTCTATATTGATTATACAATCATTTAGGTAGAGGGAGCCATGGTACCTCCCTTTTAGGTTACCTAGGTACATGCCAATGAAATTGGTAGAGGAATAAATAGCATACCAGATGGTCCATGGGATTGATGGCCTCTTCAAGAGGAAGAAGAAGACTCCCCCACACAAGGATCCCTATCATCTAGGGAGAGCCAAGATGAATCATTGGCAAGATGTAATGGTAGCATCAAGGCATAGATACTCATATCTCTTACCCAAAGATGAATTTATGATGTGGGACCCAAATCAATTCATCTCTAAACACCTTGCCGAATTCAAGAGAGATGTAGTTGTGGATTACTAGCATCAAAATGAGGTACATGATTGGATATACCTTGATGTACTACATAATGATGAAGTCCTAGGAATATTTATGAATAATAAAATACCACTTGAGATGAGACTGGACTAGGAAACGAGGAAGGAAGATATAGCTAGACCTTAGCCACCACCAACTCATAGAGGTATGTTTAATGTAGCTTAAAAAGAGAAGGGAGTAGAAGAAGAGGAAGATGACACCCCTATGATAAAGAATAAACCTCATAAGCACCCAATTTAGGATACTCCAAATGGGCAAGATGCACCTTTGAAATTTTAGTAAGGGGAATCAAGTGGTTAACCTAGACCTTCATAAGAACCTGTAATTACATACACATCTATTGAAAAAGCAACCCATAGGAATTAGATCAATTAGATTTAGAGGTTACTAATATTTCATTAGAATAATTACAATAATTAATAAAGTAGATGGTTGAGAATGTATATACAAGAAGGAAGTTCCCTAGAGTTGGGATAAGTGGAGTAACATCCCCTTTAACAGCCTCCCAAATTCCTCATGTAAGTTATATGTGTCTACCTTTGTATCCATTCATTAGCATGTTTACAACTTCCCATACTACTACTACCCATGTCAGGCCTATCTTCACATTTTTAACAACTTTATTCTTTGGAGGCACCATTCCACCATTCATATCCCATGACACTACAAACTTTCCAACTCCACCTAGCTCTTAAAGCACTATGAGTAGTCAAGTTATAGAATATATTCCATCTCAAACATCTACTATGAGTGCATCCCTTGCCCTTGGATCCATTGTGCACACCAAGACATTAAGGCCCATTATTCCATATTTCACATAGTGGAAACCACCTTTCCTCACCATAATGTCAATAATTATCAACCCCAAACATTGTCCTCATTCATTTTAGACATGAGCCCAACCAAAACATTGTTTGATTCATTGGGTCAATTGGATCCATCTTAATTATATATCTCTACTTCTGATCTACCTTATTCTTCTTTGCATGCTCCCTTACTAAAAAATCCACTCCAAATTGGGTGAGATATATGGTTCAAATAATAAGGCAAGGGAGGACTCAGGTGTCCTCTTCAACACCTTATATTGGAATGAGTTTTGATGCATCCACTAGGACAATGAAAATAGTAGTCAAAAGGCAAGTAGAGTAACCAAAGTTGATCTTAGATGTAATTTATGAAAGTAACCCTTGAAGAATTCTAAGAATATGAGGAGGATCCTATATCCTCAGTGTAAGCATATGTTGAGTCGATTATTACCATTATGTAGGGAATGCAATAAGAAATAAGGATATTAAAAGAATAAACATTGCCCACTATGCCTAGAGGTTTATTGATCTCAATAATCAATGTTGAAATTAATTTATTCAACCTATACAAGGTTATGAAAAAGAGATAGGCAAACAAAATATAGAAATCAAAAGGGCTCACTAAACTTGACCAAAGTCTTGTCCATTATGACACCAAGTTGACAAACTTAGCAAGGGTAGAGAGAAGTAATAAATTCCTTGACTTAGAAGTGTTTCCTCCCAAGGATATAGAGATAACACAAACCACCCTCATGAATAGGAGGATCTTAAAGACATGGTTTGACAATCTCAAAGATACAAACACATTCTTTGATAAGTTTGAATTTAGAATTGCATACTTACTAAAGGATGCCATGATCACCAGGGTGACCAAACCAAATGACTCCTTCATGGACAATCTAGAATTCAAATAAAAGATGAAGGTACTCATTTATCAATTCCAATAAGATGTGGAGAGTGACAAGTTAGAATTAGAATTAATTGACATTGTATCATTTGTTAATCAAAGGCTATAAAAGGTATAGGTGATAGAATAAACCCTCAGACCTATACTCACAAAGCATGGAAATTTGATCTAGGACATACCAGACCTATTTAGGCTTATGATCCTATAATTTTCCTATATTGACAAAGATTATCAAGATTGTGGATAATTATGGACTTATGAAGAGAATGAAAGGAAGCAAAAACAACATTAGTAGCAATAACAAGTAGGCTAATAACAACCTCCAGTTCTATGAGGATGTTTTGTTACATCTTATATTTTAAATATAGAATATTCTTTTGTTATGTAAAAGTTTAGGTCACTTGATTGTATATTGGGCACCATTTGTGAGCCCATATCAAACTAAACTTAGGTACTTTTCCTACAAATAAGGGTCTTCCCCCCATTTTGTAAAGGAGAAAAAAACACTTGTTACAAAACTTAATATAAAGAACCAAATAATTTCAAAGTCTATTAGTAGTGTTCTCTTATGAGGTTTTGTGATTTATAATTTCTCGTGCTTGAGATTTATGAGTGTTTCCTTTCTACAATCTAATTTGACAATTATATTTCACATATGCATTTTTTAGTCTAAGTTTAATGTTAATTTGACTAATTGGGTAGTATGCTTTCTCTATTTTCCCTCATTAGCAACTAAATATGTTGTATAATCTATTTCAAGCAAGTTATATTTATGTAATACATGTTATTGGATATATTTATTTTCTCTCATTAGAATCTTCAACATGAATTTATTCATCTTTGAGCACTATGCTAGACCTAGTAGATTTTAGTTTTCTATATTTTGTCTTAGAAGTTAGCAAAATTGGCATCTTATTTCATCTTCAACAAAAAATAGTTTTTTCCCTACCCTACTCTATTATAGATCTACATATGAATCACTTTATTTTATATCATGCTAAATATATACATTTTTAGTTTGGATTTTGGGCATTAATTGAAAAACATTAATATAATTTCTAAGGATTAGTAGGAAATTGTGTCACTACACAACATCAGTTATCCCTATAGCAAGGTCTACCTAAAAAATTTTAAAGTGGTGACTAAATCTCTACTATTTGTGGTATTCCAAGCAATATTTATACTAAAAACTCAATCCCCAAGTCACTCTAGGACTTTAAACTGAGTTTCTACTTTCCCTTTATTCTTTAGTGACATAGGGAGCATTAAAAGTGCATCAAAATATATAGGTTTGTGATTTTGGACAGAGAGACAGTGAACATGCCATTTCCACCTTTCATGAGGCCCTTAAAATTTTACAAGTAGACAAGTATCATTTGGAAAACATATAATATCCACATGGGATGGCCTAAAGATGATATGATGTTTCACTAGTTGAGATTTATATTTTGTTTAATATATCACCATAGTGTACTAGATTAATATTAATTTAAGAATGTTAAAAAATAGTTTGGGATTCCCTAAAATCACCCTCCACACCTCATGTGTTGTGTATTTCCTATAGAGATCCACCTTAAGATGATGATTTTTTTCCCCTTAGAGATGATAACTAGAGAAAGAGGATTTATGTAGTACCAATTTTTGTATTCTAGGAATATATGGCATGGTCACATTATATCAATAGTTTTAATGTTGGATATGAATTAAGGTAGTTAGCCTACTCCCACATTCAATAATTAGTGCCATTGGTGGTGATAAAGATAGTGGTTAGGGACCCATAGTAGATTTATAAATGATCATGATGTTGGGCCAAATGGAGGTGATGAAACCAGAGGTGGAAATGATCTAATAGTAGGTTCCCTTGAATAAGAGACCCTTAAGGATCTTGGTAAGTGTTTAATAAATTAATTTTCATTAATTTATTTTATTTTATTATAGTTTATGATAATGTTGTTTTTTACATGTTTTATCTTTACTATTGATAATGTAAATCAATATTTTTGATTTTATTTCACATGTGTTAAAACATGAGAATTGAGATATGGAGGGTCCATTTTATGAATTTAATACAATTTATAGAGATTATACACCTATATTTAAGTTTTTTCTACATTGTGAAATATGTTTTAAGGAATAATAACTTATTGATGAGTTGAAGGCCCGTGTGTGATAGAATAAATAAGATAGGGTTACCATAACTACACTTGTAATACTTATAACATAATTTATGAGATATTTTGCTAAGGATATAAGATATCTTGGGGATGATTGGGCATAGAGCCAAGAGGTATTATAATTTTTGAGGAGTTTGGATTGATTCATATGAGTCTTAGTGAACTTAATGGTAAAAATGGGAATTTTGGAGTGTGTTTAAAATAACTCACTTAGAGAGAGGTGATATTAGTCTCATTAGTTATTATTGATCTAGGCCTAGGGAGGAAGGTTAGAGTGAACATTATCCTCCACCTTAGAGAAGGATTTTATTTAATTTAATTTTGCATGGGTCATAGTACCCTAATTTTGAATTTAATTACTTACAATATATTTTTTGTGATACATATATATATATATATATATATATATATATATATATATATATATATATACATATATGATAATATTAATATAGAGAGTGGATCTATGATAGGGTTTTAACTAGATGATGGTAGTGATGGATATGATGCAAGCTTGTAGTTAAAGTCAAAAGTGGTAAAGGTGAAGGTGAAGCTTAGTGTACAGTCTTTACTGGTAGTGGTGAAAGCCAACATGAATTCTCTATTAGATGTGGTGGTAAAAGGAGATTTGAGGGTGCCAGGGAGTGGTGGGACTTTGTCAATGGTAGATTTTCCCATAGATAAGGTTTTTATAGTTGTTGTGGGCCAAAAAAAGAGAGAAGGGTTGTTTTGGATGGTTTTCCTTAGGATGGAGTTCAAACAAGGAAATAAAAAGTAGTAGAGGCATCAAAGTTTCAATAAGGTCAATAGAGTAAGCTAACAAGGGCAAAAATTCCATCCAAGCACAGATCTCAAGTTACATGTGATGCTGGTAGGGTTGAGCAGAGGCCTAAGAAAAGCTTGGACCTAGGTAGAGGCAAGAAATTTAAAGATGTTAAAAACAATTATTGTTTTTTAGCATCTCACTTTGTCCAAAATAACTTTCCTTTTGAAGATTTTTTGGAGCCAAAAAACTAGGTAGTGAATATAGGATTATCTAAGGAAAATCTCTCCCTAAGGAAGCATGTAGTTAGAACACATTTTATTCTAACTAAGGTTTCTGATGAGAATGCTCTGTTTTCAAATTGTAGTAATACATCAAACCCCTTCCATTGTTGTAGTAATTTATATAAATAAATCATTCTTAGAAGTCATCTTGATTCTAATTCAATTTTGATTCATAGAAGCTAGTTTCAAAAAGAAAAGCCAACTAAGGAGGCTATAGTATCTATTAAGGAGGCCAATGGGATTTTATAGGTAAATGTATCACAAAATGAAGTGATAGAAATGAATTTTTTTGGAGACATTCATTTAATTTTCTCTAAGTCTCCTTTACTTTTTAAAATTTCTTACACTGAACTCTCTTTGATGGAAGTGGAAAGAGGACAAAGAGCTTTGATTGGTAAGTGCATGGGAAGAGGCCCTCTTGGTCTTATCTTTCATAATGGTCTCATAAATATTGGCCCACTCTCAAATATCCCTCTTTAACAATTTTGGAAAATGGTTTTTGTGATTTTGTTCTAATCTTCAGACAATAGGGACTTGTTTGGTCAAATAAGCCATGGTTCATTAGAAAATAGGGGGTGTTCCTTTGTCCATGGAATCTTATTTTTGACCTAGCTACCTATTTTATCTCTCAAGCACCTATTTGGGTCAGATTATACAACCTTATTTTATCTCTATAGGATTTTGTTCTATTCAAAAAACTAGTTAACAAGGTGGGAGTATTTTTCTAAACTATTAATTCTATACGGGCTAATATGAACTTTGTTAGGGTGTGTGTGTTGGTGGATTTAGATAAAACCCTACAACATTATATTTATCTTTCATCATGTCATGGAATTTGGATCCAATTTATTAATTTTAAATGGCTCCCTTTCATATGCTTCAAATGCAATCAAGTCGATCATAAGATTGCATCTTGCCCTAAGAAAAAATTTCAAAGATCTGATTCTTTATTTTTGAAAAAATATGTCAGGAAATATTGGATACCCAAATAAATATCTAGTGCATATAATTCACTCTTTCTCTAGTTAGATATTTATGTCACTTATTTTTAAGTTGAGTGTGAATCAGACTCAGGAGGGTGAGGTTCTATCATCTTCTACAGTACAGATCGATAAGGAAGTAGGGTAGTAGTCTTCACCCTCTTGAGAAAGGGTTGTTGTTATTGAGGACTCTAGGATAGAGAATTTTATCCCTACTCTAATGGTGTATTATTATAAAAAATTGATCATGTTCACTGAAGATGGGGAAAAGGAAGATGCAGATTTAGAAGATGGATTAACTAGTAGAGCAGTTCTATCTATTTCAAAGAAGCCTAGTGTTTTAAAGACACTTGATTATGACATGAAAGGTAAAAGGGGTATAAAAATGGAAGAATATCAAATTGAAATTTATGATTTAAACTCCATTTATGGATGCATGTAAAGTACTTTAGCTTCCTTGATCTCTAGTAGAAGCAGGCATTTGGTTACAGCTAAAGGTTGAGCTCTTCAATCTAGTTTTTAAGTCTTTGCATTATTATTTCTCCTATTTTTTATTTGTTTTCATGGTCTTCACTATTCTAGTATATTTATTATTTTTATTATCTGTGGTTTTTGTTTACTTCTTGTCTAAACCTTCTGGCTTTTGGAGCATTTATGCTTCTTCTGGTTATGATTTTCTTAAGGACTGGACCCTTGGTTTATGTTCCAGAACCAGTTAAAAGTTTCAGTCAAAAATTTTTTGGTTGATACTATGGTCAAAAGGCCCATATTAACCTAAAGATATATATATGTGTGTAATGTATAAAATTTATAATTATTTGTTTACTTTCTATTCTTGATTTTACATTTCTTAATTGTATTGATTAATATATGCATTACTTTGGTAAAACATACATGTTTTTTTTGGTATTATGTAATGTAGAAAACATGCATTACAAATAAAAAAACATGTGTTTGTGAAATGAATATTAATAATATGTTCCTAAATTTAGAAATATATATGCATTGAAATAATTTAAAGCAAACCATAAAAATATCCAATTATTTTTCTATTTCATGTGGTTGATATGGTGGAGTGTCATCATGTAATTATATGAATGTTTCATGACAAACATGTGCATATTTATCATAATATTCATAATCCTTGTCCAATAATACTAATTTAGATATATCATTCCACTCATTACTTTCTATAATGGTAGTTTAAGTGTACCCAACTTGTCCATAGTTTGGTGGTATAATTTATGGTGAATTATATTTTGTAAGTTATTATATGTCACTATCATTATCATTTTCTTGGTTAGTTAGATATTTTTCTGTTCATTTTAGCTGTTATATT
This sequence comes from Torreya grandis, assembly GCA_037957365.1. Lineage (NCBI taxonomy): Eukaryota > Viridiplantae > Streptophyta > Pinopsida > Cupressales > Taxaceae > Torreya > Torreya grandis. Next base: position 1,775,287 of record JARHVA010000535.1, on the reverse strand, counting down.
TTATAAAAAATGCATAATAATTCATTGGAAATTGAATTCATTGTGAACATAATCTTATAAAGTGTTTAATTAAATGATTTTATCCATCAATTTCCTAATATAGCAATGTATTAGGCCAAATTAATGTCACAATGGAATATAAAAGGAATTTTTTGGGATAAATTATTATAGTTAATTGAATGTATCCCACTATGAATGGTTTATTTAAAGTAATCTTAGCTAAATATTCAATGTTGTATCCTAGATATTTTAGAAAAACAATACTCCATAAATTAACCTCATAAGTGTTGTAGAATAGTTAATTTTTTTCCATGTATGTGAGGGATAATGATCAAATGTTCCAAGGTTAAAATATAATGTGTAGTTTTCCCATTAGAAACATTATTTTTTATATTAGTCTTTTTAGGTGTGTACTTTCAAACTTATTATTTAGGTAAACTTACCGTAGGTAAATCTTTGATAGTATATGACATGTTTATTGGAATGACTTTTTATTTTGTGGGTAATGACATAAACTTTAGAGTAACTCATTTTTTAGTCAAATCATAATAATGTGTTTTAATTTTTAGTATAAATAGGTCACATAAACTTCTAATCTCCCATAAAAATAACTTGTGTTTGGGTGGATGATATCAATATAACATAATCATTTTTATCTTATATATAACAACCTTTGAAATTTACAATTTTTGAAAAAAGATAAAGTTTCATTTTTGAATTAAATTTTAAATGTTTTTTATCCACCCAATGGGAAAAAATATTATGATTTGACCCTTTTGCATATGGGATGAGACAATTTTTTGAGCAATTTCCTCTTATTTATGTAATATTACAATTGTTGAGATGGTTCCTCTTTTGCAGGAGATGCTACAATTATTATAGTGCTTTTTTATTTTGTAAGAGATGTTTCAATGTTATTAGTGTGATTTTTAATTAAAATGTGACCTTCATTGATAAGAATAATAATATACTATTTCACTTATTTTTTGAATTTACATGGAATATATATTAGGCATAATTATATTTATCCCTTTGTAGATTATGTGAATAGTATATAGGGTGAATGGGAGGTAATGTGACTAACTTACTTTATAGAATTGAATTGAGGATTACTCTTGGAGAATCATAAATATTAGGGAACTATTGTGTTTTAATTAGAAAAGGTGTAGGATTATATTTTCATGTTTTTTTAAACCCATGATGGAGGTGTGTTTAATTAAAAAAATGATTATGGAACTAACCTAATTAATACAAACTATCAAGTAAATTAGAATGCATAACAAATAAAAAATTACACATAAAATGATTGTTTATTATTATTATTATTATTATTATTATTATTATTATTATTATTATTATTATTATTATTATTATTATTATTATTATTATTATTAAGTGATAAAAGGGAAAAGTAAAGGGAGATAATTGGTTTAGTTCAAACTTGGTTCTACAGGATTACAATAATGATTATATTATAACTATAAGACTATGTGAGGTTTCTATGAATCATAAAAAGGCCTCTAAATTATCTTTGGGACAAGGAATCACTATTTGGATTTCATTAGTATGTTTTAATGTCTTTAGGATGTGGTTTACTTTCTTATGGATAAAGAACCCTATGTAAATTATGATATATGTTCCTTCACCTATAAGTTGTGTGTCTATTTATATGCTTTATCTTCACTATGTGAACAATTATGTGCATTCTTATTCACTTGAACCCTAGCTCAATTACAAGAAGGAAAAAATATAATAAAATGAGTGCAAATATTAATGGGTTAAGGTTGTGCTTGACCTCAAAACACTATGTTTTTCACACTTCCTATATACTAATACTCAAAAGAGGGATAATACCCAATGTATTTCTCCCATGATATGTTAGTTTATGTATAATAATTTTGAATTTTTATATGCTAGTATAATCTTGATGTGATTTTATGATTAAAAAATTGACTCATGGCCTTGTTATATTTAGACCTTGGTCAAATATTCTTGGGATATAGAGACTTAAAATTGGGAAGAATAGGTACTTTTCTTTCAATGTGTAGTTATATATTCTGGTGATTATAATGATAAAAGCCGATAATGAAAAAATTGGTAGTGAATGTGCTTATATAGTTGACCTTTTGGGATTTCCTTAAATTGAGATTTTCAAATGTATAAAATGTCACATTTTGATTAATTTTAATATTGTAAATTACCCATTAACTTGTATGAGGATGAAATTGATGGTTTCAAACATTATTGGCCTACAAGATTTTGATAACAAAGAAACCTAACCTAAAGAACAAAGACATTTAAATTGTAAGTATGAATACATCAAGTAACAAGTATAAGCTACTTGAAATGAGGAATAGGAAAATTAATATCATATTTTCCTCAAGATAGGGGGTCATATTTATAAAATTATAAGAATAATGATATAAAACTAGGAATTGATAAAATGTCAAGTGTGCATATGGGATGGTCACATGTGTATTTTTTAAGAATTAAATGTTAAATTTAGTGTCTAAAATTTCCCCATTTTGATTCTATTAATGCAACAATGTGAGATTATTAGAGTAAATAAAAGATTTTAATACTCGAGTTTACTTGTGAAGAATGGTCTAGAATGTAGATCACACATTAAAATGTGTTCTATGTAAACCATTGTGTTTTATTGTTTAATATTTATGGCTAGATAGGGTGTAACCCTATATATTTATTAATTGAAACCATTGGAATTCAATATGCATTTCCTAATACTCATTGGTAGGAGAATGTTCTTAAAAACTAAAGATTCACTTG
>JARHVA010000535.1:1662500-1767500 GCA_037957365.1 Torreya grandis | reverse complement strand
TGCATCTCTTTAACCCATTGGGGAACAATAAGTTCCCCTTATGTTTCTATAAGACTTAGGTCTCTAGAGATAGAGTATGGAGGAGTAATGAAATGAGGATTTATAGTGGGAGATGATAATGAAGAACTTATTTGATTTTGAAATTGTAGTGGTAGATAAACAATTCTATCCCACGATGAGGATTCTCTCTATGGGGTAACCTCAACCACATATTTAGTCAAGCCTGGTGTTTTTTCAACTATCATAGTGGTTGACTATATGGCTGAGTATTATGGAATTTGTATATCTAGTTGATCTAAATATTTTTTAGGGACTAGTGGCTTCCTAAGATTAAAAATTGAAATTGAAACCAAATTCTCAAAATGATCTCCTTTATTTAGATACTCTATTTGTGTTGATGTTGAAAGGAGTAATCAACTTAACTAGACAATGATGAACATAGAATGGTTGATGGTAAAACTTCAACTTGATTATCTATAATAGTTGAAAAAGAAACAAGAGAATAAATTACTTAATTTATATTTTTCCTTTATTCTTTCGTGATGACTTACTATCTAGGGTTCCAATTAGAGTTTCTTCTTCTTGAAGGCTCCCCAGGCTCAATACACAAGCCTTTTCTAAATCTAACTCTTCATCATCTAGAACTTTCTCCTCACCCAATTTAGGATGTGATACATTATCATTTTTACATCTTATTCCTATTTATTTTTCCAATATTACACTAGATATAGCACATGTCCATGCTCCTCTTCTTCTACTTCCTCCTCAGTAGGGGATTCTTCCATAATAGCTAGACCAAATTATGGTCTTTTCTCTGATTGTTGAGATTTGGAAGAGGCTTAAAGGAATTCATATCTCCTTTGGTAAATGGTTATGGGTAAAAATGAGGTGAGAAGGATGATGAAAACACTAAAGAAGCCATATTAATAGGAAATAATAATGTAATTGGTGGTGAATGAGTGTAAATTAGAATATTAGTAGTGGAAGGAAGAGTAGATGTGAAGGAAATTCATGCAGTAAAAAGTGTTTGAGAGGAGGTACCCTTACTAGTGGAAATGGATGGAGGTAAACTTGTTTGAGATGCCAAAGAAGGAGGATTGAATAAAATAGACAATAAATAATATGACAAAAAACTCTAAGAGACTTACTTGAGGGACCATTTTAAGTGGAGGCAAAGGTTCCATAGAGAATGTGTTATTCTACCAGTCTAGAGGACATGTGATATTCTCCATTGTGGTAATTGTGCTTAAAATTATAGTAGAAGTTGATGGATGCATGGAGGCTAGCTGGGGACTAGGGAAAAATCTAAGAATTTATTTTATTATTTGGGGATTTTCCTCCTTTTGGCCATTGGACTCTCCCTCTTTTGAATTTTATTGTTTTACTTTAGGAGAGTGAGGTTGGCCTTGGCCTACTGAGTCTTGAGGTTGAGTTGAAGGCCATTGGTGTCTCCATGTTCTTTGGACCTACTCCACCATTTCATTTACTTGTTCCTTTGTGATCTCGAGGTCATATTGGATGGTCCAAATGACTATCATTAACATCTAATTATCATTCATTTGATTCCATACGTCTGAGTCATCTAATGCATTCATGAAAATAACATCGTGTTCATACTATTTTTAAACATATGTGATCACCACCCCCTTCTTATCATTGAGAATTTGGAGATAGTTCTCAATTGTTTTTATTAAGTCCCATTCCTTTAATTAGGCCACCATTAGATTATAATGAGACCTTACTTTCCAAACCTAGTTGAAATGGGCCCTTACCACAAACTATAGCTATCCAATACTTAGAAGATTCTTCAAATAATGGGCATAATGTTTAAGTATAATATCCTCATCTATATTATTATACATTTGGTGGGACACATCTTGTTATTTAAGTTTATCTAGGACATATTTTGGCAATAATACAAGAGGTGCCATAGTTCCTTCAATCTTGATAATTTTGCAATCTGGGTAATACCAATAATCCACACAATTACCTATGATTCTTCTCAAGTTCTTAGATAACCTAGGCATCTAAGTGCCATGAATGGATTGTTATAATTTAGGGTATATTTATTCACAAATAATTTTTATTTAATTTCGAATCTGTAGATAAACATGATAGATTAGTCTTCACATATCCTATTATCCACATACTCTGGTGATGATAACCATAGTTATCTATGTGTTATATGAACCACACCAAGGAATTCATCCAGTAAATATGACATCATACATAAATTTACATTAGATGGCCTTTGCTCATTCCTATACATATGAAACTTCAATCTAAATATTATAATCTCTCCCAAAGAAACAATCTTATCTAAAGTTTGAAGAATGTCCAACAATGGAACCCATTCCACTTGTACATAAGTAATGATATGAAAACCATATAGCCTCTTTAAAAGGAAAATGGATATCTTAATATTATTCCTAAATTAAATTATCTTTTAGAGGAAATGTCCCCCTTGGGTTTCAATCTATAGCCTTTCACTAGCTATTATTTCAATTTTCCTTGTATGGCGTTGTGCTTGAGGAATAAATTAGCTGAGTCTTGTTATAAGTTACCTCAGGTAGTGGGAACATAGGTTACATTTTTAATTCCATTTTATAAACATATACAAGTGAATTATTCCATTTAATAAAGTGTATACAGTCTCTAAATCAAGTACCATTAATGAATAAGTCATGAAACAAGTCAATACAGGGCATTAACTCTAGTTTTTTTGTTTTTTGATGAAGTCTTGTGGTTTTGATTAGTATCAAGTCATCAATGTATTTCTTCTTGTCTTGGGATAAATGGTCTTGTATAAATTATGGCCCCATAGTCTCCAATACATTCCAAAGTGCTAAGTAATTTGAAAACTTGTTATTCAGGGAGCTTTTATCGAATAGGGTATCTGTGTATTCATTATTTATAGCACAAGAATAAGTAGAATGGGATTAAATGCATTCTAGTTTTGAAGAATAAGCCATTTCACTAATTTAAATTGTGTTATTCCTTTATAAATTGGTTTTAATTCTCTTGAAGGTTCACTAAAGAAGCTAGAACTTTTGGGTCTTAGAAAGGCTTGAAAATTCAATGTTCCTTCATAGATTGATGGTGAAGTGACTTCAATTTTGCTTATATTTTTCATATGTTTCCTAAAGTTTTCACCTTGAATTATAAATCCTTGTGAATTTAATTTAAATAATATATTTTTATTTCATTCCTATTTGTATTTAATTTCACCAATCAACTTTAGCAGGTTCGTTTGTCTACAATGTGTAAAATTTTCATTGATCTTGTATACCCATTCATCATATTTGAGATAAGTGTCAATTTCAAATATACCAACTTCTTTGATTTGATATAAAAATTATTTATGTATACTTTATCCATACAACTCCTAGATTGTGACACTTGTCTATTTTTCTCTTACTTAGGATTTTATATTTATATCCTTGATTTATATGAACTCCATGGACACATTCTAATGTAATTGAGCCATGTGGAGTGATATCGAGAATATGGGAATTCAAGTCCTTGGGGTATCATATATTTTAACCTTTTAAATTATATATTTCCTTTTGAATGCTCTGGGTTAATGAGATGATGCATGGCATGATGTTGGAACCTCAAAGACTCAGAGACTCAAATCCATGGGACCATTAAGCCACTAACTTAATATTTATGTTTTGAAGCTTTAGGTTAATGAAAATTTTTATAACTATCATGTTATTAGAGTTATAAACCTTGAGACCATTATAATGTGGGGCCTCAAGGCCATTAAAATCTATTTAATCCTTTTGGGCTTCCAAGTTAATAGAATTATACCACTTGTCTATTTTTTAGAGATTATAACCCCTAGACCATTATTTTATTAACTTCATTTTGTAATTTTTGTGGTTTTAAGTACATGTAATTACATCACATGGTACATTCTTGTAAATAGGGTATTTTGAATACTTAAAATTTTTTGTGAAGGATGGAGGCTTTGGATAACATAAGAATGTAACTTATCCCAATCTTATGTAAATAAAGGTGGGGGTTTATAGTTAATGATTTGTAAATATTTGAAAATAGTCCTCAAAATATAGGAATACTAGGACAATACATATTAATTATGTTATTCTAAACAAATCATAAAGCTAATTATGAAAACCCAAGTTTTAAGATAGATAGAAATCAACATTCAATTTTTGATTTTTATAATTATGGGATCTATAACTTTAGACTTTGAAGATGATCTTAGACTTATGCTAATTGAAACTAGTGTCATAGATGTCTAAATATTTGATGGCCTTGAATAATGATATTCAAATGATAGTGGGTCCCCATTAAATTTTTGAAAATAGGGTGTGTGTTAGGATAAAACAAATGGAGACTCAATAGGCAAAATACTAATGAGAATTTGAGAACCCATAATCTCAAAAATATACCATAACTTAAATTAAACTCTAAAAATAAAATAATAAGTAAACCTTTCCTTGAAAAAATAATATTACTTCCTCATGCAACATACTACCCTTTGCATTCCTTGGATCTATGAGATTTTGTGAATTAAATTTCCCTTTCTTGTGAGAGTTTTGAAAAATTCATGGATAAATATTATAGGTTTAATTTTTAATTCAAATTTTGTAACCAAATAGTAAGGAAAGCTTGGGTATTTCTATACTACCAACTAGATATTTATAGCCCCAAAATAGATACCTCTGTTTCCACTCAAATCATTGCTCTATTTCTAGTCAAACATCCATAACTCCATATAGATTAATTAAATTTATTATCTTATATTAGTTTGTATGATGATATTATTATTTTTAAACAAAAATAGGAGGGTTAGGAAACACTATTGGTTGGGTGTATGTATAGGAAAACTTATTGTAATCAATACATACCTATTAGTATGCATCCATGTGTATGTTTATTATCTCTCATCCAATTTTTATCTTTTAATAGTGAAGTTTATCTTTGGAATGGAAAGTATTTATAAAATTTGCATACGTATATCAGAGTAAATGCAAAGGTCTAGTAGACACACTCATTCTAGGTAGAACCTAATTCAGTCAAAGCACATACCTCAATCCCATATGCTCAAGCACTGTCAGAATAAGTCCTTGTGAAAACCAATTGTGATTATTTTTATATTATCCCCTTGTTTTTGTCAAATTATTATCACTTCCAACATAGGAAATTAATTTTCATGTTATACAATTTTATAAAACTAGTCAAGAAAGCAAAACAACTAATCTACTAAAAGCAAACACAAAAAGTAGGAAAAATTAATATAGGGAAAAAGGAAGTCTAATCTATAAAGTAGGAAATATAATATAGAAAATAGAAAATATAATTTATTCCTAAATATACATTTCCACCTACCATCACTAAAAATCATCCTGAGTTAGATCAGCCATGAAATAATGTTTCAAAAAATATCTATTGACTAGAAAGGTGAGGTCATTATCTTGAAGGTCCTTTAAGCAAAAAGCATTGTTACCTATTATCTTAGATATTTTATATGGTTCAATGTATAAAGGAGGGAACTTATCATATTGTGTTTTATTCTGATGGGATTTATCCCATAGAATCACTAGGTCTAAAATCCTAAAGGATTTGATCTTGGATTTTTGTCAAATCACCTCTTGACTACGTCTTGGTGTTTTTTGAAGTTACACAGTGCTTCAATTCTTGCATATTCCATTTGGACTATGTCTAGAAATATATACTATATTATTTCATATTATCCCATGTGATATTTCATAAACTAGTATGTTAGTATTTTAAGAGTAATGAGGAAGACTAGTTATTTCCCTTATATTAGAAAAAAAGGTGAAGCCTTGAGGGTTTGATTTTATATTATTCAATATTCCCATATTGCATACTTCAGTAGAGCATGCCATTCTCTTGGTTCATCTTGGACTGACTTATTAATTTCATCCATCATATTCTTGTTTATGGATTCAGATACTCCATTCCCTTATGGGTAATAGTTCAAGGAGAACTTGATCATGATTTTATTGTTATAGGCCCACTTAGTAAAAAATTTAGACTAAAATTTTGGACTATTATCATAAATCAAAGTTTTTGAAGTACCAAACTTAGCTAGTATGTTTTCTTTAATAAATTTAATAACATCAATTTATATGGAATTCTTAGTGGCCACAACTTTTATCCATTTGGTACAATAGTTAATAGCTATTAGGATTTAAAAAAATCGTGTTAAAGATTTTAAGTTTATCATCCCAATGAATTCAAGACACCATTGAGTGAAAGGGCTTACTTAAATGATTGGTTTTAGTGGCATGGAAAATTTTACTTCTCTTTTCTCAAATACCTAGAATTAGGTTTATTGATCTCTATATCTACTTAAAAGGTTTGTGTTCTAGCTTCAATGGAATGGTATGTGTGATCACTCTAGGGTAAAAAACATTAAAATATTCATATGAATAGGTGATCACATATTTGTATTCTATTATTAGGATTTTTAATTTTTGTTTCTCAATTTTAGTGCAAATTAGACCAATGTTCACATATTGAGGATGTTGGTCAGTGCCCAGATTCTCCTTGATGAAATTAGACTTGGTTACTTTAATTTTATTTTGATTTGGAGCTAGATCTACATCAAAATATCACTCTAGGGAAACCATACCTAGAGTGATGCAATTCTTATTCACTTGTAGGACACCATCATCTCCCAGATCTTCAATATACATGGTCTCAAAATACTTTTCATCTATCAAATAATATTCAAAGGTCCCAACATCCTCAAATACATAGATGTTTTCCACATTCTCTAGAACAAAGGGGTAATGAACCATATCCATAGATATTTTTTATGTTTTGGATTCTTAGAGTGATGATAGATTAACAACTAAATTAGCTAGTGACTATAACCTTTAATTTTATTCCCTTAGAATTACTCTGATGTTTAATTATTTAAAGGAATTGATTAGGTCCCATGATCAATTTCTATACCTATTCAAGTAGGTGAAATTATATTTATACTTATTTATGATCTAGTTAAAAACCATCTTTGAATCATCAAGTTTTTTAACTAATTGATGTTATGCTTCAACATGAATTGTAGGCCAAATATTAAAGCTTTGTACTCATCTCTATTATTTATGTATCATAACGGTAGTCTTTAAGTATCCAAATATTACTTCCCATCTAGATCAGTCAAGGCTACACCAACATCTACACATTATTTTGATCTAGCTCCATCAAAATGGAGAGTCCATAACTTAGAAGGACATTCAAATTATTATTCATGAAGATATTTATTATGAGTTAATGTGTACACTCCCACATTTAGGGATGCAAAGGCAACCTTATCATTTCTGGTGTTTCAGTTAGTTATCAGGTACTTGATCTTTTGTTCTCTATCTACTTAGATTTGATTGGATACTTCTTACCAAGGTAGACACATGCATGAGAAATATATGGCCATATACCAATTTAGTGTCTTTGACCAATCATGAATCAATAATAAAACATAATCTTCTAGAGTGTTAATGACTTGAATATCAATATATTGTTGTACACATGGATTTTATGCTAGTTGGATGTGCACATTTATCATTACTCCAATGCATGGTACACAGAACTTGTCCTAATGTAAGTCCATTATTTTTCACTTCTCTGGGGTTAAACCTAGATTATTTCACATAGTTATTAACATTAAATTAGATAAAACACCCAAGTCAGCCAAACAATTATGTATGTTCTTGTCAAACATTCATACAATCAATATAAATAGTTTTACTTTAGGTTTGTCTTTATATACCATCAGATTGACAAGGGTAGTTTTTGACTTGTTAGATGTATAAAATCAACTAGTAAGGGACTTGAGAAATAAATCCTATTCCATGATCTAAGCTAGTTCATGTAGGGTGATATTAGCCTTGATATTATTCATATTATCAACAAGGTTATATCTAAATCTAATTTATAGTTATGTGCTTTGGTGTTAATAAATTCCTTTTAGAAGAGGTGGATTATTATTTACCTTTAAATCTAGAGGAGTAGTAGTATTGGATTTTAGAGGAGTGCAGGTAATAACAAGCTACTTATTCCTTAGATTATAATTATTCTAGGTACCTTGTTGCATAGAACCTTGTTGAGTGACTATTGTTCTATGTTATTTATAGGTCAATTGAAACTCTTGTTATATATTTAGAATTCTAATTATTGATTTATATGTTGTCCACCAATACTCTCCATTATTTTATACATGCTCAATAATTCATTAATTAACCTCTGTACCATCCTCTAGATAGAATCTAATTCATCTTTTTTAGAGTCAATAGTTTCACCCTAATTTTAAAAAGTATTGACTAGAATTGAAGTATGGTTTTGGTATTGATGGGATGTATGGATAGGGTTACTCAAAAATCTCAGGATTTAATTTGGCCCACCATAGAACAAGGGAAACTAAATGTGTACTTGATTTTGATTGTAAACCACAATGTTCTGGTTAGCATTTGGAATTGAATTTAACATTGTATAATTTTGGTAGATATTGGGTTTATCTAGGCTTTGTAATTGGAAATTTATTCTCTTATCAATGTTTATGGATTTAACATATGCTATTAGTAGGTTATTAATGCCTACTACTTTACATAAGAACACTGAGGTTGTATAATCCAAGGAATTCTTTTACATCTTAAGTTTTAGTGAAAATTTGGGTTTATATGCATCATTTACTCACCTAAACATTTTTTGGAATTTATCATGAAAGGATTTTATGGGTTCATTGGGCTTTCTCCTCATAATATAAAAATGTTGGTAAATGACACTATGATAGGTAACCTATCCTAATTAACTTAAGAAGGTGATTTAACAATGGCAATAAGAGGTAATTGAATCATGTGGGAGGTTAAGAAACCAATCATAAGCAACATATTGTAATGTAAAGGGGAAAAACCTACATGTTACATCCTCATTGACCAATTCATTATCCCTAGAGTAGCTTGAAATACATCAAGTTTTATTCAACAGTCCTTCCTCTAGAAGGGGAGAAGGAAGGGAGATATTTTTTGGGGTTTATAGTCAAGTCATGGGAAACACCAATAATATAAATAGTGGAAACAAATAATAAAGGTAGATATGTAGTGTTTATAGGGAGTGGACTTCTTCTAGTTGTGAAAATGATCAAGTCTAATCTTTCCTTGAGGTGCCCTTACCTGACCTAGGTATTATGTGGAGTCATAAAGGTGAAACTAACATACTATTGTCAAAGTTAGACCTGGTTACATTCCTTGAAATATTTCATGAAACACAAATTGTCTTCTTCAATAAAGTAAATGTTTAGGCCTTCTTTCTATCCCCAAATAAAATACTATTGATTTGGGTTTTATACACACTAGGTAGCCTTATGAGATATCCTCTAATGTTTTAGGATATATGAATGAATATTCAATATAAGGCATGACTTATAGGATATTAGGTTTTATAAACAACCTATAGGGTGAATAACATGGAGAAAAGCATTTGTTAACCTTGGATGGTTTGGATATGGAACGAGTCTAGATTTAATTAAGGTGGGTGGATTGATGATGGATTTAACCTAAGTGAGTAGGACCAAAATAAACTCAAAAAAGAGGGGAAATTAAGGCAAAAAGAAGGCCTATGGACCAAAAAAGATGAAACCTTTATAAGATAGCTATTAAACTAGGGGTTAGACAAGCAATCATGAACCAATATTTACTGAAAGCTACTATAAGCACACCAATAATTAAGCATAATTAAGAGTCCAAGGAAAAAACAATATAGTAAGCTCAAGCATATATAATCAAAGTTTGTTTCATTTTTAAGATTTCATTAGCACATGTATAAGGGGATATTATGATTAAGACATAAAAGTCATTCAAATTAAAAATAACACAATATGAAAACTATATTGAAAATACAAATCATTCACAACCAATAGATTAAGATACCATAATGATAGAACTTATTATAAGATTCACATTTTAGGAGAAGAATCGGATTTGCACATCAAGAATAACTATAGAAAAAATGTATAATTTCCTATTAATATTAATAGCTAATATTATCCTCCCTTTGGGATAGGGAGGATAAAATATATATATAGGCTTGGAGAGGGGAAGGCCTCATCCTCCAAGTGAAGTCTAAATTTACATCTCCATAAATAAAATTGCATCTCACTAATCATGCAAGTATACACGTATAAAAGTGTTTCCTAGAATATAATTCCTAGACTAAAAATATAATATATTTATGTAAAATAGATTAGGAACAAGCATTCCAACTTAACTAAAATATGAAAATACATATTTATATTTATATGGGTGTTGATGTGACACCACCATAAGATAAATATGTTTGAGTGATAATTATTGAAACTATAGTGGCCATTGTAGTTCCTTGAGGTATCAAAATTATCCCACATAGAGTATAAATGACTACATATCTAGGGAATTAAGAACCCTATGAAGATGTGAAAACACTTGTAGTTGACTGTGCATTTGGTGTTAACCCTAAAGATCCTTATTTAGCATTGAGTTCCTTGAATAATGCACATGCTACTTGAAACTCTTTGTTAATAATGTCAAAATTGATCAAGGAAGGTTTAAATATTTTGATGTCTTTAGCCATCAAATTTGTATGTTCTATTTCTAAGATCTTAAACTCAACTCCAAGGGCCTCTACCTTTGTCACTCCATACTTGCCAAAATTTATTAACTATGAGATCTCATTGATAGTTTTATACACTATTCCTTCAACTTCCACCTTAAAATTATTTGTAGCTACTTTAATAAGTGATCTATGTGTAACCTATCAAAGTGGAACACACTCATCAGTTGTTCATCTGCATAGAGCTCACACCTCTCACACAATCATATGAACTCCTTTGTGAGAAGATTGATCACACTTTTTCTTACAAGACCCACACTTGATTTTATAATTATATGGGATGATCATCTTGGATCAAAACCTACACATCTTACTATTCACTCCATAACTCATAGTCTTAAGCATTACACTAGAATTTACTCATAGACTAAATAGAACTATCAGGGGACACTTAAACACAAATAAATGATTGAATACCCTAATTGTGTGCCTCAATTAGTCACTCTAAATCAGCCCAGATTCCTAGGTTTAATTTTCATTAGATGTCAACTAGGATTACCAAGATCATAACCATTAATGAATAATCAAGAATTGCTCAACTACCATCAGTGGTCATCACCCAATTTGAAACTCCATTATTGACATGTAAGGAAGGTGAGATGCATCAACTATTCCTTCATTATAAACTATAATAGTTATTTATAATCACCCTTATAATCATGCATGTTAAATATATAACATACACATCTGAACTTAGATAGTTAAGTCAATACAACATATAGGCATAACACAAATTACATGATTTTTGTATCTAATTGATAAAACATGCACTATAACACATTGTAACTATTATATGTATTATTTGATATTGAATATAAGTTACATTTTTACAAATAAGACTTCCACTCCATTAAATGTGTGTTTGATTGTTATGTCTGAATACTCTCCATGTATTTACTCTACATAACCAAACTCGATTATCCTTTACACACCTTAGTTATGGGCCCATGGTGTGGATAATTAGTATCAAATCAAAGTTATATCCTTTATATGATTATAACCACATGAGCATAATGAGTGAAAGAAGGTTTAATAGTCAGTTCTATTTTAGAAATTTCATATGAATGTCATAGCAAATGTAAGATGTCTGATACCAAGAAACAACTTGAAGTAGCCCTAAAAATTTGAAATCGTATCACCAATGCACTGGACGTACATCACACCAATTTTTTTTTCATTTCCATGAATTGATGGTGTAGCTCAACCCAAATCCTTCCCATCCATCTCCATAGTATGCTTCATAATGGTTTAAGTAACAAACCCCCTTCAAAATACAATTGAATCATGGCATCCCTCTATTTGAAAGTAAGCTCAACACAAAATAAGTGGATTCTTGGATTCAACATATCAAGGTGTAATTATCAATCAACTATGTATCTAATGATGATAAGATCACCTTAATAGTATTGAAGATGTTCATTATGATTGTTCACTAATAGGAGACCTTCAATACATAGTGTGTGTAAGAGTGCATTCTAATAGAATCATGTAAGACTTTATCGATGTGCTAAAAGAGGAATAATACCCCCTCTAACACTTTGAATATGAATACATCAAGTTAGAAAAATTTTGTTAGTACAAGTATTAGTTAGTAGAGGACTACACCAATACCTTCTATGACTACTCTATACACCTGCATGAGAATTGAGTGAACAACATAAGGTGATGAAGTACATTAGAAAAATCAGATTATATCCATGAAAAGGTGGAATTATTGAATTAAGACACTTTGGGTATGAATATGATAACACTACCAAGGTATAAGCCAAGGAAAAGATGAAGTAACAGCCCACCTCTTAATTCAATGTAGTACATAAGGGCTAGTAGTTGCATAACTACACATCATAGCATTCTACGTATAATCAAAACACTTCTCAAAAAAAGTGAGAAAACTTAGAAGACCACTCCATACTTAAAGGCTCTTATTCCTTCTACTTTATACAAAAGCAATAATAATTTAGGTGATAAGTGGTTCTATTTTCATCATTCATCCACTCACGATGAATCTTAATGTCATGCAAAATAATCCTTACTCACATAATATGCATAAAAACACACATTGATAGAAAACACTTATCTAGATTACTCTTCTATAAGTAACAACACCACTATGATCAACATATCCAAGGAGAATGAACATCTCTTCCACACTAAGTATTAAGTGAAGGGGAAACATCTTCATGGTATCATATACAATAGTAGTCATAAGAGAATCATTGTGCAATATATAACTCAATGCCTTGGTATTACCACCATTGTACACCCTAAGAAATATTCTTTAGGGTGGATATAATAGGGGAAATATATACAGGTCAAATGACAATGCACTTTTTAGTAAAAATTCAAGCCTATGGAGGATAATGTTAGTTTTGACATATCACCTCTAGATGTCTATGAACTATTACTATGAAGACCATACTTATATGAATGTAAATATACATATCAATCCAAGCCATAATGTTAAACTATTTGTGTGCAAGATCACTTATACAATCTATTTGTGTCAATGCCCATGACCAAACTCACCTTGGTCTCTGAAAAACAATGTTATAAACTTATCTCAAACATAAAAGTTTATGTTGTTCATGGTTTTCCCTAACACACCTACGTAAGAGATAAAGTACACTTTGGTTGTGTATACCACTCACACAATGGCATATCATTAGTAACTCAAAAATTTACTAGAGTATCATAGCCAAGTCTTGGTAGAGACTTATATGAACTAAATTTAGACATGCAAAGAAAGTAAACTAATTCTAATCTAAGATAAATTCAAAATACGATAGAGTAACAAACAAAGAAAATAACAATCACAAAATTTATGTTTTTGAATGTACAAGATTTCTCCATTGAAATGTAAATTCAATTCGCTCTTTTAAAATATGTGGTGCTCAGTCCTCCAATGCAAAGGAGAACAAATAGAGTTTGAATGAAAAAAAGTATTTGATTCTCCTTTATTTATTTTGATTTACTTGTGTGTAGAGCTTTGATTTCCTGATTGTGATTGTGATCTCAAGATTTTATGATGTGATAAGATCCTTAAAAATATATCTTTACAATTTTATTTATATATGTTTGGAGAAGAATCAAATAGTTGAGTATGATTTAGACTTTCTCAATGATCCAAATGATCAATAATGGCTAATAAGTCCTCACCCATGAGGATGAAGACCACTTAAAAATAGTTGAGAAAAGCATGGGGTTAGTTAGCTGAGTCTATAGGACTAAGTCAATTATCTTGATATCTTAGAGGATGAGTCATAAGAGGTTGATAATTTTGTGGAGTTGGTTGGGATGAGGGAAAAAAGGTGGGATATGTTTGGATGAGGTGTAAAATCCATATTTTATTATTTAAAATAAGGATTTAAGTGTGCATAATTGAATAATTTAAATTTATTTAATTATTTTTATTTGGGAGGAAATGTGATGAATTAATTTAATAATAATT
Organism: Torreya grandis; assembly: GCA_037957365.1. Taxonomy (NCBI): domain Eukaryota; kingdom Viridiplantae; phylum Streptophyta; class Pinopsida; order Cupressales; family Taxaceae; genus Torreya; species Torreya grandis. The sequence continues at coordinate 1,753,414 of JARHVA010000535.1, read as the reverse complement.
ATTAAATATATTTAGGTGAATTTTGACACTAAATAAAATTTAGGTGTCTACATTTGTCCTTCTTTGAAATAGTGTTGAGAAGTAATATTGTTTCAAATAATAGTAGAAGTAGAGTGTTGATGATTTAAGAAGGAAACATTTTCCCCAAAAGAATGAAAATGAGTGTGATGATGTCCCCTTGAGGGTTTGTGCAAGAAAATGGACAAACACTCGAAATTGATGAAAATAATAAGTGAACTAAAAGATGTGAAGAAATGTTAAATCAAGTTAAGCCAGAATTGATGTCGAATTTATAATGTTTTTTACATAAAAAGGTTGCCCCTAGTTAATTAAAACTAGAGTATGGATTTGAAAAAAATTAGTTTAACCATTCAGGGATTGCATGCTTATTATTGTTGCTAATGATGTAAGGGTTAATTTAGTGGGTGTGGGAATGATATATCCCAACAATAATAATCTATGAATCTATAAATAGAAAAAAGATTTTAAATTTGAAAATGAGTTGGTGGATTTCATGTTGAGATATTGTTGCAATATTTTAACTATAAACTTGGAATAAAGTGATGTAATGTTTCTAAAAAAATATAAGTGAAGTAATGGTGAAATTTTTGGTAGTATAGAAGAATATAAGTACAATAAATGGTGATTATAAAATCATTTGTGAAAATTTATTTCCAATGTTATTAGCTAAGAATAATGATTTGAGATATTTACTCTGAGACATGTGAGGAAACATGGACCGTATTCCACACCAGAGCACTGAGTAGAGTGATTGAGGTGATTTTAGAGACCTAAGAGGAGTGGGACTCTGGTAACTGATTTGAATTTTGATTTTTTTTGGATTTATTAACATTTATTAGGGCTTAAAGTTAGATAAAATGAAATTAATATTTTCAAAATGGTGATTTTGGCATCAAAATCAATGATTTCAAAGGGGTAAATAGTGATTTTTCTAAACATAGTGGTAAAATTGTAGAATAGGGTAGCAAATTAATTTTAGGAGAAATTAGCAATTTCATTGTTTTTGGTAGTAGTGAAATCACTAAACATGGCAATAAAATCATTAGGTTGAGAAGTGATTATGCTAGGTATAATAATCATTTTTAAAAAAAGGGTTAAAAGTGAATTTTTAAATGTCAAGAGTGAATTTTTAAAGTGTAGTGGTGATTTTGTAGAGAATGAATGAAGTTAAATAGACTGAAAATAAATAAAAACATTTATGTTTGATTTTGTGGTTTTTGTGGTTAAGTATTTGGAATGTAATGAGAATAAATAATATAATGCTAAGTAAAACTAATAAAATGCTAAAAAAATTTATTTATAAGAGGTATTACTAGTGAGTGTGATGTGGGAGTGGAGATCTAAAATGATGGTACGGATGGTGAGCTTCATTGTGTATGAGTTTGGCATGTTAGAGGCAAGTAGATTATCCTACATTGGATAGATATTAGAGGTTTGAGCTCAATTGATAGCATTGGTAGAGAGATGGCACAATGAGAAGAACATATTTCCCTTGTCAATAGGGTAAATGACTATTACAGTTGAGGATGTGTATCAGATTTTGGGTATCTCGATATAAGGTAGACTTGTTTATTAGGGATATGGTCCTTAAGATATTACTTTATACTATATTTTTGGTGATGTTTTTATTCCAATTATTATAGGTGGAATCGATGTATACTATTGTACCAATTTAGTTATGGATTCTTTGACTATCACAATCATGGATATTATCAATGGCATTTTGCTTCCTGACAAGAGTGGGAGACTATGTCCTATTGGTCTATTAGAAGTGATTAGAGACATGATGGATATGGAAAAGATATTTACATGGGGTCCATGTGTTTTAACACACTTATACCACGATAAAATTCATTCTGTGTATTTGGGTTAGATAGAAATAGGGCCATCTACATTACTATAGGTTTGGTGTTGGGAACACATTGGAATTCAAAGGCTGATTAGACATATAATCACATGGTTTGAGGATGATACCTTGAAATATGTATGGAATGTTATTATTGGGTCATGTATAAGACATTTAGGATATTTGTAAATTTATAGGAGGGTAATGGATGAGTAGGTGATGATTAGATCACTTGAAGACATTATAGGGAGATTATGTTTTAGTGGCCACATGAAGATATTCACATGGACTACATGATGACTCCTCACTACATCATCAAGATACATGAATATATAATATATAGATATCTCCTAGATAGAGTGATGATATATTTTGGTGTGAGGTAACATATACCATCTAGAATACATGTATTTACATATTTTGTGATGAAGAGGCCATAGTTAGGTGTGATGATTGATCCAACAATTATTGATCATAGATGGACACAGTTAAAAAATATTATATGGATTAATGAGAGATATGTCATTGATGTTTGAGTGGTTGATGGGTATGAAAATTAGTGGGCTTAACAGATACCATTAAGATTTATGATGCCATATACACCATCACAAACATGGAGACATAAGTCAATGGATAGTTTGTGTATACAACCATGAGGTAAAGGTTTAGGAGCCTAGATTAAGAGTGTTATTATAAGGGATATATGATGATCATGAGAATTATTACAGGTCTAAAAATATTTTAGGTAGTCCATTCATCTACATGATGTATAGATCATAGATGTGGAGGATATTGAGATTTTGTGTGAGGTATGGGTTGAGATGGATGTTGATAAAGAGAAAAGGGTTGGAGGAGATATTCCATTGGTAGAGGTGAAGAGAAAAGATGATTATGTAGTACAATATACCACTATGATAGTTCCACATGTCACACAGGTAGATAGAGGGGATGTGGATGGGTCTTCACATGCTTTGAGATCTTTAGAGGAACATGCACTTATTGATAGAGTCCAAGAGGAGATTAGTGCTAATGATAGAGAGATACATGGATTGCACTAAGAGGTATCTATATTATAGGGTATAGTATATGGTAGAAGGGATTAGATTATGGAGATAAAATGATTATATATTGAGGTAGATAGGTTATAGGGTATTATTTATGGGATGTATGGGGATGTCATGGATATAGGCTTGATTACTCATGATGTAGAGATGTAGATGTTAGATTATACAACACTCACATAACATTATAGATAAGAGAGGGATATAGTTTAGACTAAGCTTTTAGAGGCTAGAGTAATATTATCCAGAGAGGGACATAAAGCTACTTTGGATAGGGTGATGTAAGATATTGATCAAGATACATACTATAAGAGCTTATATGAGGGTCTTATACCATAAGATTAGAGGGCAAATTTGTTTATATAGTACTATACGATATGATCAACACCTTCTAGATATATTCTTCCATTGGATTTAGAGAGGTCAATGGGATAGGTACCGCATGTGATGGGTCCTACACAATGCACACTATGGCATGAAGAAATATTCCTGAGGCTAGATACACTATCTAAGGGATATGATGAGACATAGATATGGGGTATATTTTGACAGATGGATTTAATCAATGTATACATATGTTTATATGTACCTTATTTTATAGACACACACACACATTAATGATGATTGTTTTGAGTTTTTATACTATGGAATTTAGACATTGATGTACTAATTATTGGTTTACATGGATTTAATGGATATATGATTGATAGATGTATGGATGGTTGGTAGCACTGATTATATTTCCTATATTTTGATTTATGCTAGCATGTGTTAATTATTTCAACATAGATATTATGGATGTATGACTTACATATGATGAGATAATGTGTATAGATGTAGAATGTGACATTGTTGCATATCTTTCATTTTTGTTCTTTGCATTGGATTTCCAAAGAACTGCTTTATTCATCTATTCATGTTTTTGGATTTCTTTTTTGAGCTTCAAGTAATGGTTGGTGGAGTAGTATATCTCCAAATGGGATGCTCTCATGGATGCTTATAGATGTTATAATTGATATGTTTCCATGAGATAAGTTCAATGAGTTTTATTGCTATGGATTCTAGTTGACATGTGTAGGTAATGTAATGTTAATAAGAAAAGGAAGAATATTATTGATGTAAATTGAATAGATTACTTTAATGTTGCTAATAGGATTTGTATTGATGCTAGACAAGGCTTCTTCCTTATCTATAACATTGTCCCTATCATTTGTAAATTTTTCTACCAATAATACTATTGTTGGGATAAAAGTGGATGTTTAATTTTATTTTAATCACAAAATAAATTAGATATAACATTTTGATATACAATTGATCTTGGTTTAGATGTAGCCATAAGGATGTCTTACTGAAGTGCTTTATTACCAAATTTCCTTTTTGTTGATCTCTTAAAAGTATTAGATTTGGGGTGAAGATATTTTGCAAATGTGGAGTCTTGGGTGTTGGGTTAAAGGCATATGATATTTTAATAGGTGGATTAGATGGTGTTTGAGTCAAGATAGGATGTTTGTAAAAATGGGTATCTGATCAAACATAATTTTTTGGTGAATAGTGGATTAAAGATTATGATTTTGATTTGGAAATGAGATGGTGTGATTTAGTTTCAGAGAGACATCTTGACATATTTGTAAAGTAGGATTTTAAAATATGAATAGATGTGGGTTCATTATGATATACTATGCATCAGATAACTCTTGGATAATGTATTGAGGGATATTGAAATTATAACTAGTGGATGGGAAATTTGATTGGAAAGAAGGATTACTAGTGATAGAGAATGATATTATTGTAGAAAGATTTGGTATTCAATAGTAATGAATTGTGTTGAGGAAGTGGCTTGATTTTTGAAGGATTGGTTTATTGGATTTATGTCAAAATTGGAAGTGTATGTGTTTTGTAGATTTGTGAATGTGGGGGGAATTGTGAAGAAGTTTGGGTTTGAGTTTTGGAGTGAATTGGATGCAAAATTTTTTTAAAAAAAATGATTATTATAAAAAGGTTGATTTTGATGGGTGTAGAAGTTAAAAGATTGGTTTGGATGGAACATAGTTGGATTTGACTGGATTAGAGTTTGATTGGTGAATGTATTTTGGTACATATAAATATCAAAAAGTGATTACGAAGGTGGACCAAAGGTTTTATTTGTATTGATGTTGTGATTAAAAGCATATGGATTTATGTACATATTTTGATTTGTATTTTGTGTCATTTTATATATGGATTGTGTAGGATTGGAAGAATAATTTAGAGAACTTTGATTATTATAACCTAAAAATTGATTTGATGTTGTCCCTAAATTAAAGTCTTGATATTGTTCCATGGGTGAACATGAATAAGTATTGAAGTTTGAAATGGATTGGTTATGGTTTGGGTTAAATTGGTTGTTTGGAAAGTTTGAAAAATTATCCGTGCTTTGATTTAATTGATTGATGTTTAAGTTTGAATGCATATTCAAACTCAAATTTTGATTGGCTTGATGATTGATTTGATATTGATTTAAGTAAAAATTTAGATCAAAATTGGTTAGATTGAACCCCAAATTATAATATGAATTATTTGAATTATGATTTGGGATGGAATTGTTTGATTTTTGGTTCAAAGATGCCATGCTTATTATAATGAATGACACTCAAAATGACTTAAAGTTTGATTGAATAAATTTACAAATAAGATCCATGTTAAACATAATAAAAATAATAAACAAAATTTCTATTTTAAACAATCAATAAAACTACACATAAAAGGTGAAAACTAGGATGAAGGGTCGTGAAAAACTATTGGGCCTTCCGTTATCATTGATTCATCCATACTCTTAAAAATGGCTGAATATTTCAATGCACTAACTATGAAGGATACTATAATTCCCATGGCCCATTGAGTTTGGTTTTGAGGGTGTGTGGAATGTTACTTCTTGGTGCTAACCACTAATCGATGCACCAAAGTTGAATGGTAAAAGAGGTTATCCTCGACTTAAGGTTTAAACAAGATTATATAAGGGGGAAAAACCATTGAATAAATATATAAAATAGATTAATATTATTGGGTATCATCCCAAAGTGTCCAACACAACTATAGGGGTCTTAATGTGTTGAAAATTGGTGATATCATATTTCAAGTCAGTTGTTGAAACCCTGGGTATTAGAGCATGAAATTCTCTCACATCATGGTGTGATTAAAACACACAACCACTTAGGTAATTAAAATAATTGGATCTTGATTTATATGCACCATCATTAAATGGGGTTCAGCCTATTGCATGGTGGTGAAATCCTTGGTCAATAGAGCATCTAAAAATAAAAATAAAATTAAATATCCATTGTATCGTCACCAATATAATGCCAAGAAAATAGCATACATAATTTGCATAGCCACAAACAAAAATACTAAACTGAAAAGTGATGTAACTATTAATAACTTTGAAAACAAAAATAAAAATTGTTAATAAAAAGAAATTGGCTTTTTATTGATTCTTTTTGTTTATTCTCTTTGGAAATAACTATATAAACAAGTTATAAAGTTTAATTAATCTTGGAGAAAGGTAACCTAGAATTGAACAAGTAAAAAACCACAAAAATGAAACAAAAAACACCTCTCTATTACAAAATCATTATTATATAGATAGATAATAAAAATGAAATTGTAATAAAATCAATGCAAAAAAAGACAAAAAAAAAGAAATAAATAGAATTGTGCTTTTAAAAAAATTCTACCAAGAACAATAATTTCACTATAAAAAGTGACAAATTCGTTGCTAATAGAGATGAATTTGCTACTGATAATGATGATTTCACTGCCAATAATGATGATTTTGTTGTGGAAAAGACAATTTCATTATATATTTTGACAAATTCATTACTGATAATGATAAAATCACTACAAAAAATGATGAAATTATTATTTATTAACAAAATCATTATTAACCCTACAATGGAATACAAAACATAGAAAAAGGTAAAATAGGAGAATTTGGCTATTATGGTCTACAACTTTGCTATTTGTGCTTCCAAATTCAATATTATGTAGAAGAGTGCACATAAGTAAATAGAAAATGCCTGCAAACAAATTGTAGCTCATGACAACACTCAAAAAGGCAAGATTAAATGTAAATGCAAAAATAAACAAAAAAATTGAATGAGAAATGTTATCTAATTTCAAAAAAGATGATCAAAAGATGAAAAATATGAGGGGACAATCCCACTGAGTATGCCATAAATGTATGAACTAAATTTAAAAATTCAATGAAATTAATTTAATTCTAATCTAGTCTAAATTCAAACTATTGTAGAGTAACAAACAAATAAAACTATAAATAAAAAATTAATGTTTTTGAATTCACAAGCTTTCTCTATTACGATATACACTTGATTTTATCTTTTAAAATATGTGGTGCTCACTCCTATAATGCAAAGGAGAATTAAAAGTGTTTGGGTGCAAAATTAAGTCTTTTATTTGCCTTGATTCATTTTAATTTTCTTGTGTGTAGAGCTCTGATTTCTTGATTATGATTGTGATCTCAATATTTTTTGATGTGATAATATCCTTGAAAATGGAGATTTGCATTTTTTTTTAAATATTTTGGAGAAAAATCCACTGGTAGAGGACGATTTGAATTTTTTCAATGATCCAAATGATCAATAGTGGCTAATGAGTCCTCACCCATCAGGATGAAGACCATGTCAAAATAGTTGAGAAAAGCATAGGGTTAGTTAGCTGAGTCAATAGGATAAAGTCAATTTCCTTGACAACTTAGGGGATGAGTCATAAGAGCTTGAGAATTTTGTGGATTTGGTTGGGATGAGGAAGAAAAAGGTGGGATATGTTTGGATGAGGTGTAAAATCTTGATTTTATTATTTAAAATAAGGGTTTATGTGTGCATAATTGACTAATTTGACTTTATTTAATTATTTATATTTGGTAATAAATGTGATGAATTAATTTAAAAATAATTATTAAATAGATTTAGGTGAATTTTTAAACTAAATAAAATTTAGGTGTCTACAAGGATAAATGCCTTCTAATGCATAGTGTAGTAAAACATTGAATTGATCTAGTTCTTATATATCATCTTCTAAATAGACCCTTGTATCATAGATTAGTTTGGCAGAATGAAATATTTAGTGTTGCATACAAGATATCCTTGATCATGGAAATATTAGGCCAAGCTCTTCTCCTTTAAAAATTATTATAGTCCTTGCACCTAATGTAGATGGGTCTTGGTGACTTTTCATAGACTATTGTGCACTCAAAAAAATAACAATGAATAATTGGTACCCACTACCATGCATTGAAGACCTTTTAGACCATATCCTAGGCACACAATACTTCACCAATATTGACTTGAATTGATATTACCATATGGTTCTAATCCATATTTAAGATGTCTAGAAGATAACATTCAAAACATGGGAAGAATTATATGAATTTTTGGTCATGCCTTTCAACCTAACCCATGCACTAGCCATTTTTATGCACTTGATGGATGATCTACTCAGGATTTTTCTCAAATATTTCATCATCATATACTTATATGGAATTATCATCTTTAACAATACTTAGAAGGAGCATGCAGAGCACATCTCACATGTCTTAGACACCTTGCATCAACACAAGTTGTAAGCTAACTTAGTAAAGTATACATTTGGCATTACATAGATCCAGTACTTGAGCTACATCATTGATTACATAAGAATCCTTATAGATCCAAATAAGATTAAAGTGATCTAATATTGGCCTACACCATGTAATATTATATAACTAAGGAGTTTTTTTGGACTTTTTAACTTCTAACACTTGTTTATCCTTAGTTTCTTCCACATCTCTTAGGATCTCATCTAGATAACACATGTAAAATCCAAGTTGACTCATGCACAAAAAAATGTTTTTTGAGTCACTCAAGTAATGATTCTATATAGCTTATATTATCATAATGCCTAATATTGCACATTCCTTTTAACTTCACTCTAATGCATTTGACTATGCACTCGATGAAGTGATCATTTAGCATGGAAATCTAGTCACACACCATTAAAAGATGTTTAGTGACATGGTATTAAGGTAATCTACCTCTAATAAATAATTGTATGCTATTTTCCAATTAATTAAGTAGTGGTTCCATTACATTCCGAGGAAGGATATAGTCTTTCATTTAGATCATAAGCCACTTCAGTTCTTATAAATGTAGAACAATATACAGAATGTGTGCACATGAAATGGATGACTTACCTACAATAGTTCCATATAATTATCAATCACAAGAAAAGGAAGGATAAAATGTATAAAATTAACTTAGCTAATCTTGATTTTAATCACTAATCACACTGAAAAACATGCATGGCCATAAATTCATAGACTAGATATCCCTCTATTTAGCTAATCAGGATTTTTCAATGACCCACCTAGTGTAAGGTAAATAAGTTAGAGGTTTTTATTTGTCTAAATATCTTATCTACTTTCTCAGACATCTCTATGTTCTTGGTGGCACACCTCAACAATGACTCATTTGGGGGACACATTATGCCAAGACCTCAAGATACTTCAATGCGATAAATATTCTATTTATATTATAGTCACACTTATTTTGACCACTCATGTGTATAGACATGAAATTCGACATCAAGTTTTTCATTCCTTGTTTCATCACCAAGCCTATGAAAATGAATCTAAGACTCTACATACCTCGATCGATTCCATCTAGACCATGGGAATCTATCAGAAAGGATTTCATGAATGGGCTTCCTATGATGAGATGTTAACATAACACTATATCCATTATAGTGGATAATTTTTTTAAGATGGATATCATGCTCACCTATAATAAATACATTAATGTAGCTAGTACTATGAAATATTTATTCAACCATGTTTGGGTTCATTCTAGGCTTCTAACATCCATCATCTCTAATCGATATCTGTAATTTATAAGTCACTTTTTACAAGTATTATGTGACTTTATGGGCACATAGTTGGATTGGTCAATCACTTTTCATCCATAAATAGATGGGTAAACCAATATGGTCAATCTCACACTTTTTAATCTTTTATAAATGTATAAACATGCAAATTCTTATACTTAGGATGACAATATCTTTTAAATTTAACATGCCTATAATAGATCCCTTCATATATCTATGGGCCATTGTCCATTATAGACATGTCTTTGGTTTAAAATTTCATCACCTCTTGACATATCATACCCTACACCAGTTGTCATTAATTTTCACACATGAGAATGGGAAACAAACAAATTTGATAATTTATTATGACACCTCTAATTTGTTCATCATCAGGTTTAACATTTTCTCTCTCACACTCAATAAAAATTTAAGAAGTGGCATGATGCACATCATAAACCTCATGCATTTTGATATGGAAATAAATTTTGGTTACACATTTAAAAGAAATGATTCAATGGTCCATATCAGAAGGTTAACATTGGTGTTATGATTATTACACCATTCTATAGGTAATTAATGAGAACACCTTTGTTCTTGATCTTCCTCATTACTTTGACATGTACCTAGTATTTAACATATAAATTATCAAGCCTTACACTCTACCAATTATTGAACTTGTAATGACACAACATCCTTCTAATTTAGATCCTAAGCATGTATACCACATAAAGAATGACCAGATCATCAAAGTGGAAGACACATTTACCTACCATGGCACACACCAACTTTACAAGTGGTCAATGTTAGATAATATGATAATAAATTTAATTAGTACAATTCTCAACAACTTTGAGTACATTTTACTCAACTGCACATTGACACAATAGAAACCATTACTCTTCAATAAATTCCAAATGATTTGTGCATAGCCTATATAATACCAAACACACTCTTTATTTTTCATATATCAGAGTTCATCCCTCTCACATAATATTATTCAGTCCTTTTCAATAAGCTTCTTACACTTATACATGTAATCCCCATACTTGCTCACAAAATTTTATGTGATGTTCACCTTAGATCATAACATGTGCATATCACTTTACACTCCATAGCTCATAGTTTTATGTACCTCATTAGCTCTTACTCATAAACCAGCCTACTCTATTAGTCCCCACTTCAACACAATAATGTGAAGGGCTACCTCAACTACATGCCTTGACTAGTGGTCCCAGATCAGCCTAGACTCCCAATTTTTATTACCTTAAGATTTTATTTAGGATTCTTAGGATCATGACCCTTAGTGAATAGTTAGGAATTGTGTAACTGAATCAATGGTCATTGCCTAGTTAGAATCTCTATCATTAGCATTCAAGCAAGGAGAGACATGCTTACTTTAACTTCATTTTACTCTATAGTAGTTGTTTTTGATAGCCATTTTAACCATGCATGTTAAATATTTAATATACGCATCTGAACTTATATATTTAGGTTGATAAAAAAAAAGTATAACATAGATAACATGATATGCATATCAATTTTATAACACATGCACTATAACACATTATACCTATTTTACCTATTATTTTTATTTAATATAAGTTTCATTTTTATAAAGACTTAAAATCCATTTAATATGTGTTTTATTATTTTGTCTAAATACTCTCTATGTATTCACTATGTACACCCAAATTTAATTGTCCTCCACACACCTTGGTCTTGGAACTCATGCTGTAGATTAAGTAGTGTTTTAAAATTAGGCTTGCTGACTAGCTCTCTAATAGAGGTTATCCCATCACTAATTGTAAATCTTTTCAAAATTTTAGAGGCCTCATTTTCATGATTCATAAAATGTTTTATTAACACCTTAAATATGCATGCCAATTAAGGGAAACATCATTTTTAGTAATTGCATAATTCAAGACCCATGTTACATCTTGGTTGGATTTAGTTTAGCTAGTTGAATGCACTAATGTTAGAACATTAAATCAACAAACTGATCTTTTTATCATATTGTTTTAGTTTATGCCATAGTTTAAGCATTTTTCTATTTTATAATTAGCTTTCCCATCTAAAAACTTGAATAATATTCAAAATATTATATATCCTAGTGGTTGGAATTTGTATGCTATCAAAAATTTAATGAGGGGAATGAAATAATCTATCTTTGTAGTAATATCTATTTTTCTTCCTTAATTTCTTACATCTCTTTCATTACCTCCCCAACTGAATCCAAAAAAGACCAAAAATATCTTGTGTAGTTAGTTGGATCATTAGGATTCCTTTTGGCTTTATTATCTACTAGAAACAAATTTTCTCTTTGCTCAAAATCAATCTCCTCCCTTGTATTTATATTCAATTCCTTCCTCTTCATTATCCTCTAAATGGTGACACTATGTTTGTCAAATAATATGGATACTATAGGTAATTTAGTGACATCCAAATGCTATCTCTCATCCCTTTTTCCTTGTATATTTTTAACCCATTGGGGAACAATAAATTCCCCTTATTATTCTATAGGACTTGGGTCTTTAGAAGTTGAGGGTGGATAAGTAATTATAGGAGGAGTGATAGTGGGAGGTTCTAATGAATCACTTATTTGAATTAGAAAGTTTAGTGGTGGATAAATAATTATATCCCATGGTGAGGCTTATCTTTATGGGGTAATCTCACCACATATTTGTTCAAAACTAGTGTTTTTTAAACTATCATAGTGTTTGACTATATGGGTGAGGATTGTGGCATACATATATCCAATTGAGCTAAAAGTTTTTGAAGGACTGGTGACTTCTTAGGATTTAAATTTGAAATTGAAACCAAATTATCAAAATGAAATCCTTTATTTGTGTTGATGTTGAAAGAATGGAATAATCAACTTAACTAGAAAATTATGACCTTAGAATGGTCAAAGATAAATATCTAACTTAAATCTGTACACTATTGACATAATAAATAAGAGAAGAAACTACATCATTTATATTTTGCCTTTGTTCTTCAGTGACAAATTGCTAGTCTAGGGTTCCAACTAGAGTTTGTTCTTCTTGAAGGCTTTCCAGGCTCAACGCTCTAGCCTTTTCTAAATCTACCTCTTCATCATCTTGAACTCTCTCCTTACCAAATTTATGATTTCTTCCCTTCATCATTTATACATATTATTCCTCTTCATATATTGATTAATCCATTAGGGATATCTCATGTCCATGTTTTTCTTCCTCTGATTCCTCCTCAATAGAGGATTCTTATATAGTAGTTAGATGAAATGATGGTATTGTCTCTAACTACTGAGCTTAGGATGAGGATTGAAGGACTTTATATTTCCTTTGGTAAGTTGATATGGGGGAAATATGAGGTGATAAGGATGGTGAAATAATTAAAAGAACCAAAATAGTAATAACTACTACTATAGGTGGTGGTGAAGGAGTGTAAAGTGGAAAAATAGTAGTTTAAGAAGTGTGGATGGGAAGGAAAATGGAGTGGAAAAAAGTATTTGAGAAGAGGTCCCCTCACTAGTGGAAATGTATGGAGTGAACTTAATTTAGATGCCAAAGGGAAAGGAAGAGAAGATGAAATAGACAAGAAAGAAGATTACAAAACTCTAGGAGACTTACTTGAGTGGCTATAATAAGTGGAAGCAAAGGTGCCATAGAGAATGCACTCTTTTTCTAATATAGAGGAGGTGTGGTCTTCTCCATTATGGTGGTTGTGCCCAAAATTTTAGTAATAACTGATGGATGTGTGGAGGATAGCTAGGGACCAAGGAGACCTCTAATAATTTATTTCCTTGTTTGGGGGTTTTCCTCCCTTTGGTCATTAAACTCTCCCTCTTATATATTTATCTCTTTTGTTATAAGAGAGGGAGGTTGGCCTTGGCCTAATGAGTCCTAAGGTTAATTTGGATGCCACTAATGACTCCATATTTTTTGGGCCTGCTCCACCATTACATTTACTTGTTCTTTGGTGATGTTTGGATCATACTAGATGGTATGGGTGACTATCATGGACATATTATTTTCCCTCATCTGAGTCCATACCTCTGTGTCATTTGATGCATTCATGAAAATAACATCATGCTCATATTCTTGGTGACCATATGTTATTGTCACCCCTTCTTCTCCTTAAGTAGTTGGATATATTAGATGATTATTTTTTTGTGGTCTCATTCCTTAAATTGAGCCACTATTAGATTGTAATGGAATCTTACCTTCCCAACCTAGTTTAAATGGACCCTTACCATAAAATGTAACTATCTAATGCTTAGAGGAGTTTTTAAATAATGGGCTAGATATTTAAGGCCAAGTTCCTCATATATGATGTTATACACTTGGTGGGACACCTCTTGTTATGAAAGCTTATCTATGACATTCCATGGTAATAACAAAGGAGGTGTCCTAGTTCCTTTAATACTAATAATTGTGTGATCGAGGTAATACCAATAATACCCCCACTTAACTATGATTATTATCAACTTCTTAGATAATCTTGGTATTTGAGTGCCATGAATGGCTTGGTATACTCGAGGCTAGATTTAATCATAAATCATTTTCATTTATTTTATAAATATGTACACAAACATGAAATAATAGTCTTCTGAGATCCTATTATCCACATACCTTATTGATTATTTCCATAGTTCTCCATGTGTTATATGAACTATGCCAAGGATTGAATATAATAAATATGACATCATATATAAATTTTCATCAACTATCCTTTTCTCATTCCTAAACATCTAAGCCTTTAATCTAAGGCTTATAATCTCTTCCAAGGCAACAATCTTATCTGAAGTTAGGAGAATGTCCAACAATGGGACCCATTATAATTCTAAATAAGTAATGCAAGTAAAACATTATAGTCACTTTAAAATGGCCATGGCTATCCTAATCCTAGGCCTAAACTTTATGATGTAGTTAGAGGAAATGCTACCTTGGGATTCAAACTTTGGCCTTTCATTAGACATTGTTGTATTTTCCCCTCTATGGTGTTGTGATCGAGTCATACATTATCCAATACTTGGTTATAAGCTACCTTAGGTGATAGGATCCTAAGTTACCTTATGAATTACCTTTTATAAATATACGTAAGTGCATTATTCCCTTTTTTAATGTGTATACAATCTCTATAGAAAGTAGCATTAAAAAATAAATTATGTAGTGAATCAATACAATGAATTACCTCTAGTTTCACCACTATTTAGTGAAGCCCCATGGTTTTGATTGCTAGTAGATCATTTACATAGTAATTATCATCCTAGAATAAATGGTCTTGTGTATATTATGGAGTAACAACATCCATTGTATTCTAGATTTTTGAGTAATTTGGAAACTTGAAATCAAGGGTGCTTTTAACAAACACGGTGTTTATGTATTCAATCTTTCTAGCATAATAATATGTAGAAGGGGCCTGAACATGTCCTATTTTTGAATAAGGATCCATTTTTTAAATCTAAAACATTTAATTCATTTACAATTTTTTTTGAATGATCTTGTATATTCATTGATGAAGCTAGGGCTTATGGGTCATTGAAAGGCTCAAAATTACAATGTTCACTCACAGATTGATGGCAAAGTGACTTTGATTTTCTTATATTTTTAATATATTTACTAAATTATATGTCTTAAATTCTTAATTCATGTGACTTAAATTAAAATAAAGTATATTTATTTCATTCCTATTTGGATTTAAATTTACTAGTCAACTTTGGTAGGTTTATTTGTCTATTATGTGGCAATGTTTTATCGATCTTGCATGTCTAGTCATCCTATTTGATATAGGTGTAAATTTATATTCTACCAAATTATTTACTTTATTTTAAAACTTATTTATTCATACTTTGTTCATACATATCTTGGATTGTGATAGTTTTATATTTATCACCTACTCAGGCATTTATATTTATAGCCCATCTTTATAGGTATTCCATGGCCATAGGCTAACATAATTGATCCACATGGAGAAATATCAAGGCTATAATAACTCATGGACTAACCTATTTAAACCTTTTGAAAGATTTAATTCCTTATGAATGGTTGATTTTAATGATATGGTGATGTATGGCATGATATGAGAGCCTCAAAGACTCAGAGACTTGGAGCCTTGGGACCATTAAGATATTAACTTAATATTTCTTTTCTGAATCCCTAGGTTAATGAAAAACTATCAAGCTATGAAATATTGAAACCTTGTGACCATTAGAATATAGGGCCTCAGGCCATTAGAATCTATTTAATCATTTGGGGGTTTTGAATTAACATAATTGTACCACTTGTCTAGTTCTTATAGATAATCCCAGGACCATTAAGCCATTGAATTCATTTTGGAATATATGTGGCTATAGGTACACATAATTACATCATGTTGCATGTTCTTATATTTCAAGGATTTTAAAGACTTATAAATTTTTTTGAAGGCTAAAGTCTCTGGGTAACATAATAATTCAACTTATCTTGATATTAGGTAAATAAAGATAAGGATTGGTAGTGAATGATTTGAAAATATTTGAAAATATTATCTTGAACATATTAAAAACATAGGAATATTAGTACAAGACATATTATTTACATTATTTGAAATAAATCATAAATTCAATTATGGAAACCCAAGTTTTAAGGTAGATCATAATCAACATTCAATCTTTGATTTTTATAAATATGGACTGTATATTTATAATTTGAAGATGGCCTTAGAATTAGAAAAATTAAAACCATATTAATTCATGTCTAAATCTAATGGCGCCTTGAATAAGGATATTCAAACAATAGTGGTTCGTCATTAAATTTTTTAAAATGGGGTGTGTGTTAGGGCACAAAAAATGGTGACTCAGTAGATAAAATACTCATGATAATTTGAGAACCCAGAATCTCAGAAATATACCATAACAAAACTTAAAATATAATAAGAAGAGATTAAATAAACGTTTCCTTGGAAAAAATACTTGTACTTCCTCATATAACATACTAAACCTTTGTAATCCTTGGATCTATGTGTGATTTTATGAATTCAATTTCTCCTTGTGATAGTTTTGACAAAGTCATGGATAAATATTATAAGTTTATTTATGACTTCATATTTTGTAACTAAATAGTAAGGAAAGCCTAGGAATTATTCTAATACTAATTAGGTATTTATAACCTCGATAAAGATATATATGATCCCATTCAAAGCCTTTCTCTACTACCAACTAGGTGGCCATATCACTAGTAGAGATTACTTGAATTACCCATCTTCTATAATTTTGGATGATGATCTTCCATTTTCTTGAAACAAAAATATAATGAGGGTTGGGAACCATAATTGTCTAGGTGTATGTATAATAAAAATTATTTTAATGAATACATCTCTATCATTATGCATTTATGTTTATGTTTATTATCTCTTATCCAAGTTTTAACATGTAATAGTGCAATTGATCTTTGGAATGGAAAGTCTTTATAAAATTTGCATAAGTATATTAGAATAAGTCCTAAAGGTATAGTATACTCACTCATTTTAGGTAAAACATAATTCAATTAGAGTAGATACCTTAATTCCATAAGCTAAAACATTATCAAAATAAATCCTTATGAAAACTAATTGTGTTTATTTTTATATCATCCCCTTAAATTTTACAAGTCCTTAGCACTTCTAGCATAGGAAATTAGTTGGTCTATTTTATAATTTTAGAAAACTAATCTAGAAATAATAACAACTAATATATTGAAAGTAAATGTAAAAAGAAAGAAACATTAATCTAAGAAAGTAGGAAGTCTTCTCTAGAAAGTAACAAATCTAATCTAGAAAGTAGAAAATCTAATCTAGTCCTTAGTCTACATTTTCACCTACCATCACTTAGAAGAATCTCCAATTGGAGAAGCCATGAAATAATGTTTTAATAACTATCTATTAATTGGAAAGGTGAGGTTTTTACCTTGAAGGTCCTTTAAGTGGAAGGCATGTTTACTTAATAAATCAGATATTTGATATGGTCCAATCCATAAAGGAGTGAATTTATCATGTTGTCATTTCTTCTCATGTGATTTATGCCATAAGATCACTAGGTCTAAAATCCTAAAGGATTTGATCTTGAATCTCTTATCAAACCACCTCTTGAATATCTCTTGGTGTTTGTTAAAGCTATGAAGTAACTTAGTTCTTACATCTTCCATCTATATTATGTCAACTAGTATATAATGTATTATTTCATATTAACCCATGTAATCTTACATTAATTGGTGTGTTGGTATTTTAATATTAATTGGGAATATTGGTTGTTGCTCATACACTATTATAAAATGTGAAGCCTTGGGGGATTACTTTTATCTTTTTCAATCTACCCATAGTGCATATTTCAATAGAAAATACCATTATATTAGTTTATCTTGGGTTGACTTCTTAATTGCATCCATAAAATTATTGTTTTTGGATTTAAATATTCCACTCCCTTGTGGGTAGTAGTTTGAGGATAATTTGATAGTGATTTGGTTTTTTAGGCCCACTCATTAAATTTTGTATATGAGAATGCTAGACCGTTATCACAAACCAAATAAATTAGAGTAACTAACATGGTCAGTTATTTTATTCTATAAATTTAATAACATTGATTACTATGGAATTATTAGTGCCCATATCTTCTATCCAATGGTATAATAGTCAATAGCTTTTAAAATAAACTTGTTCCATAATAAAGAGTTTGGATTAATAAACCCAATGAATTCAAGACCCCATTAAGTTAAAGGGCATCCTTTAATGACTAGTTATAGTGGCATGGAAATATTTACTTCTCTTTTCCTAAATACATTGAATTCATGGTAGGTTATGACATGGTTGTGGGAATATTTGAAGACTATAGGATAATAGTATCCCATTTTAAAAATATTATGATATGTTGCATTACATGAGGGATGTCTAGTACCTATATTTTGATATTATCTAAGATGTATATAATTTCTTATTGTGAGACACAACTCAAGTAGATGTACTCATATTTATTTTGGTATAGGAATAATTTATTTATCATATAATGAGCTGATTTGAGCCTAAGGGATCATATTTTATCTTTTTTTAGATTAAGGGGCATGTGCCTATGAGAAAATAATGGATGATTTGAGCATACCATTCACCAATAGATACATAAGTCTCATTTATTTATTCAATATAAATGCGTGGATCTATCTTAGTCATGATGTGGATGATTCCCTACCCTCTCACCATCTTGACTAGTCTTATTACAAGATCAAACTCTTGTAACTTGGACATCCACTTTCCTATTATTTCACCCAACTCAATCTAGCCAAGTGTGACCTTGATAGTTGGGTTTAGAATGATTTTGTATGTCTTATTCCTTAGGTTATAATTTCTAAACTTTTTTTCCACTTTAATTAGTGCATATATATATTTTTATGTCATTGAGTATTTCAACTTCACATCCTTTAGATGCTCATGAATATAATCATATGTTCATTATCATCTACCTTTTATGTGAGTATAGTGTCTATAGTGTGCTCTTAAGCAAATTAATAAAGGTGGAGGTCCTTATTGAATTATGGGCTAATCAAAACTAGAGATTGAGAAATGGTAGACTTGATGTCTTAAAAAACTTTCTTAACCTTTGTTATCCACTCTATCTTGGCATCTTGTTTCAACATGGAATTCAATGGTTTGATAATATCTATAAATAAGGAAATGAATTTCATTAAAATTTTATATTAATGAAGAAAAACTTTAATTTTTTCTTCATGTTAGGATTTGTCATCTTGGAGATGGCTTAGACTTGTTTTGAATCAATGGATATCCCATCCTTAGTGATGGCATGACCTAATAATTTCCCTTCAATGACTCTAGATATGATCTTATTTAGATTAAGGGAGGCTTCATATCTTTTAAATAAATAAAATACTCTTTGTAGATGACCTAAATTATTAGCTTTATCATTTTAATACACTATCAAGTCATCAATGTAGATGATTATGCATTTGCCAAAATGTCCTTTAAAGGAGAAGTATATCACTCTCTATAAGGTTTCTCCTACACTGATAAGGTAAAAAGTATTCTTTTTGTATGTAAAATTTCCCCACTTGATGGTAAAGGTAATATTCATTATGTCTTTTGCTTTCACTAGTACCTAATTGTAGCCTAAGAATCCATCCAAAAGGACATCATCTCAAACCCACTAACCATATAAATTACCTCATCTATGGAGAGAAAATGATAGTTATCCTTTTCTAATTTTATTCAACTTCTTGAATTCAACACAAAGATTGATTTATCCAATATTATTATTATTATTATTATTATTATTATTATTATTATTATTATTATTATTATTATTATTATTATTATGTTGGCTACCTAGTTGGAATGTCTGATTAGAAAAATAATCTTGGCCTCTAGTAGCTTTTGTACCTCTATTTGGATGAGAGGTTTTACTATTGAGTTTATTGGTCTCTATCTTTGCCTAAAATGTTTGTATTCTAGCTTCAATGGAATGGTATGTGTGATGAATCTAGGGTCAAAGACTTTCAAATATTCATATGTCAAGGTGATCATGTCTTTGTATTTTGTCAGTAGGATTTTTAAATTTTGTTTCTCACTTTCAATGCAATTCATACCAATGTTCACATACTAAGGATCTTGATCATTGCCTAGATTATCCTTGATGAAATCAGACTCTATTTATTTAATTTTCCTCTAATTTTGAGCTTATAGACCTACATTAAAATATTGCTTTAGGTAAACCATCCCCATAAGGATGTTGTTCTCCTTTAGTTGTAGGACCCCATAGTCTCCCATAATTTCAATATGTATGGGATAAACATCATTTTCATATATCATCTAAGATTCTAAGGTCCCAAAACTATTAATTAATTAGATAATCAATTGATCATTCTCAATACCTAAAATATGTCCACATTATCTACAATATAAGGGCAAATAATCAACTCCATAGATAATTTATACATTTTAAATTTTTGAAGTAGTGACAGATTGGTGGCTAAAGAAACTAGTGAATATACCATCTAGTTTTGTTCCCTTAGAATGGATCTGATATTGAATATTTCAAAGGAATAAATTAGGTCCCATGCTCAATTTTTATACTTATTTAATTAGGTTATCTTGAATTGATACTTCTTTCTAATGTGGTTAGCATCCAACTCTAAATAACTAAATATTTACAACTCCTTGATGTTATGCTTCAACATGAATTTCAGTAAGGATTGGATCTTCATACTCAAATATATTATTAGTGCTAGGGAAATATAGTCTGTAGGTATCTAGATACTACTTCTCATCTTGATTGGTCAAGGATATACCAATACCTGAACCTTATTTGGATCTAGCTTCATTGGAATGGAGAGTCTATAACTAAGAAGGACCTTCTAATTCTTGTTCATGAAGTTATTAATTGGTATTAAATGTGTTCACTCTCACATGTTGGGATGCAAAATCAACCTTCTCATTCTTTTCATTGTATGTTGTGATTAAGTACATCATTTTCAATTTTTTGTCTACTCAAATTTGATTGGCTACTCCTTTCTAAGGCAAGCACATGTGTGAGAAATATGTGGCCATATACCCAATTAGTGTATTTGACCAATCATGAATCAATAAAAAACCATAATTTTTTGGAATGTCAATGATAAAAATATCTATGTATTATTATACATGTGGTTCTAATACCATCTAGATGTGGACATTTGTTAGTTATCCAATGCATGGTATAAAAGACTTCTCCAATTATAGGACTACTATTTTTTACTTGTATAATTTTAAACCTATCTTATTTTACATATTTATTATCATTACATTAGTTTGAACATTTGAGTCACCCAAAACATTATGTACATTCTTACCAAACATTCATATAGTTAGTAGAAATGGTGATACTTCAGGTTTGTCTTTGTATACCATCATGTTGGCATGGGTAATTTATGATTTTTTAGATGTATAAGATATATCAATCAAGGAATTGCATAATAAATCCTCTATTTAATGATTTGAGTAAATTAATCTAGGGTGACATTAGCCTTGATGAAGTTCATTATGACTTTCATCTATCATGAAACCAGTTACAACTTTAATGGAAAGTGAAAATAGTCCTAGGATTATTCTTCTACATTATGATCCTTTCTTGGTGATAGCCTCATGAGAGGTGGAATATAAGTGTATATTGGACTCTTATGATTCATACTTGTTCTCTTGAAACAACCCTTTCTTGATTTATTAGTTATAAGTTTAGGTCTTGACATATAGCTCACTTACTCTCTTTAACATATTTTTACACCATCCTTGACTCTTTAAATGCATATTTAATCTTAGTGTAAATGAGAATTAAGTCTTAAATATCTTCATACTATCATCTCTATCCTTAGAACCTGCAATTTCATGTCTAAGCTTGTTTGATCCAATGGAATGTAATGGAGATAGGTATATACACTCATACCAGGTCTAGTCTTTGTTTGAAGACTACCAAAATAAATTGTCAAACTCATGGATGTATTGTAGAATATCATGTAATTTTTATCCAATATTATATACCATCTTCAAGTTATTAGTTTTCTATTAGGTATTCAGAGTCTACTAGCAATATGTTTGGAGAGGGCTATAGGTATTCAAGCTATAGAAGCTCTATATAGACTTGAGAACTATGTAGGGACCTTGTTTATGTTTCATGACTTTAAAATTTATGTTCTAGGTATCTTATGTGCTTTTAGTGTCTTCAAGATCATGTTAAAATTAAGGAAATCTTTAAAAGTTGATATAGGCCTATATGCTTCTTTGAAGATTCTAAACAACATGAAGCTAGTGGACTAAATGTGCATAAGCCCTTTACTTATGCTTATATACATTGGATTAGGCTTATATATTAATTTAAGAGTCCTCCAAGTATGTGAAATTATATGTATATATGGGTTTCATGAAGTTTCTTATTTCTATTCATGACCTTAAGAAGGTCTACAACTTCATTTATTCAATGCAACTAAGGAAAAGTCTTCATATTTTCTTCATTTAGTGACTTGAAACCTATCAAATCATCATGAATATTTATTTAATATGTGGTTTAATTTAATTATACATTTTAATAGGACTATAATGTCTCTTTAACTAGTTGATAAGATTCCACATAGCCAAAAACATGAAATTAGGCCTGAAAATTATAGTTTTAGACATTTCCTTGTGCTTTTAATCCACACATGTAAATATTATTTCTCCAATAGGAAATCATGATTCCTATATATTTTAATGTGTTTTAAATACAATTTTAGTGAATTTTAGTCACCTAAAGGACCATTTACAATCATTGTGCTCTTTAAGGTAAACAAAGGTAGTTTTGAGGTGTTCACCTTCTTAAAAATTGTTCATAAATTATAGGCCCTTAATGGATTGAAAAATGCCATGAAATTGGAGTGAATATACCTTTTCAACATACCCTTATGGAATTTTTTCCCATGCACTTTCTCATTTAACTTATCATGTGAAAAAAATGACCTTATCAAGTTTGAAGGCATGTAGGTATGCATTTGAGATGGGTGTTTAGATAAAAAAAGATTTTTTAGTGATTGTTTTTAAATAAAAAATGATTATTATTGGATTTATTCATGACCTATAAGGTATATATACAATTTTAATAATCATTTGGCTACCTTAATAGTCTTAAAACCTGATTTAAACCATGGTTAGGGTTTATAAATAGTATGGTTGTTTTATCCCTAATGACTCTTTCTTGATGATTTATTTTCTTAGCCATATATAAAATCATTATTTAAACCTTAATAGGGTCACTAAAACTTATCATGAACCTTAAAAATTCAATTTCAACACAAAAATGCACTCTCTCTCTATATATTATGGTGGGTAGACCTGTACGTGTGCATTCCAAGCTCAAAACCCATTGTTACCCTACACTTGGATTAGATCTTCTACCTATTATGACCTTTAATGATCTTGGGGAAAAAGTGGATTTTATTTCACTTGTTTTAATACATTTTCAAATTATAAACCACATAGGATTTGTTAATAACCTTTCATCCTAAACCTACAAACTTGACACATTCTACCCGGTAGACATGACTATAATGTTCTTTTACCAATTTGACCATGATGATGTATTGAAGGAGTTTTAAGGGTTTGGTTGAGGTCTAATTATCAAGATGAAAATGCCAAGAATGCATTAGGGATCCCACTTTTTGTTTTAGGTCTATTACTTATTTCTTCACACTTGAAACCTTGTTCAAGAACATTAGATCAATGGCCTTCATAGCCTACCACTTGTAGCTTATTAGAAATGATGATTATAAAGGTTTTAAAAAAAAATTAGATGATCTTAAAATGTCCCATAAACTTCCTACCTGAGTGTCTAAAACCATATTTTAGTTGTATCACTCCCCAAAACATCAAATATTCCCTCTCATAGGATTGGCTTTCTCACATTTGACACCTATATGCTTGAACTAGTCCTAGTTAGACACTTTGGAGGTGATTACAAGATTGGGGAAACATGGAATGGGATGTTTTATATTGGTGACTATGAATACCATTTATTTACCCCTTTACACAAGCCCAAAACCTCTCAATAGTATCAACTTGCCTCAAAACTTGCATCTTCTTAACATTTGCAAACTTGTACCTTCACATTTCACAAATTCATGCATTGGATGCTTTATTGGAGATGGAATGGGATAAAAACTTGGATTTTATAAATTTGGATAAAATTTTAAAAAAAAATTCAATGACCTTCATGATATAAAATACTTCACAACCCTAAATAACCTTGCATGTAATGTCAAATCCCGTAGAACAATAAAATTTCTTGTTAGTAAAAGTATGATCATTGGGATTTTGTGTTAATTTTAATGTTTTAGGGACCCTAAAAACCATATGATATTATTTTAAACCTTTACCATGAATTCATCAAACATAGGCATGTGATTACAAGAGGAAAATTGAGATATTGGGGTTTAGTAGGGTTTAAGAGGCAATTAACTTATTAACAATGATTTATAGAGCTCTACCACCTAATAACAAAACTATTTCCATGGATTTGAAGGGACTAGGTTTGGTTTCATTCCAATAAGATCATTTATATTGTCACATCTCATCTCTTATGAAACAATGTTATGAAAATGACCCTTCTTCTCTTACCAATGATCCAATAGAGACTTTGAATAATTTTTTACCCTTTTTGGACATGTAACCTCTATCTCAACATAGTTTTGAGATTAATGAGACTATATGAGGTAATATAAAGGCTTATGATACCATGATCAATTTGAAAACCATCTCAATGAAGCCTCTTGATCAAGCTTTAAAATGTATATTCACTTCTAACACTATCTTCATTAAGAAAACTTATTCATTCCTCTAAAATACCCTACTACATATGCATATCATATGCCAATAGAGTTACTCTAGAATTGTACAGTGATGGTGTAATGTAGCAAGTATATTATCTACCTTTTATTCTTTATATTCATAAATTTATGCTATGTTTCGAGTTATATCAATGATCAAAAAGGTTTCATAAGTGAATGCAAGTTAGAAAAGGAGATTTGACACCTTTTGGTTGGGTGTTGTTATAACCCAAATTTTCACCCTAAAGATGTCAATTAGACATTATAAAATTTTTTATAACATGGAACTATCTCTAAATATAGGAAGATTGCTACAAGAGATAGATCTCTAGATTAGGGGCTAGCTCCCTTGATCTATCTATTTAGTCTCACACACTACACTAGGCTAATCACTTATTGGGGTGAAAAGGGAAAGAAGGAAATGTAAAATTAAATATACTAATGGAAGTGATACATAAAGGATATCTCCAAAAACATACTTGAAACTTACACTATGAAGGTAAATTACTAAAATTGATCTCAACTCAAAGTGATTCTAATAAAAGTGTTTCTACATGGAGGTAGATTGCTATGCATTCATGAAGGTGATTGAATAGGAGGTCTTATCTAAGGCACTAATAATATTTTTTCACACTTCAAATACACCTAAATAACACTTACACTTTAGGAGACCTATTATAAAAAATATTACTTACACAACCTTAGAAGAGCAAAATGGAAGCAAGGAAAAACAATCATCACTTGTCATCCAAATAGACTACTTGACATACTTAGGAAAGATTTTAAGAGACTAAAATAGATTAAGGAATTTATTCAAATATAAAACAAGATTTCAAACTAGCAGGGCTTTGCCATACCAATTATGGATAGATTACAATGCCAAAATGGCTTCAATATATAGAGCAATAGGAAAAGATGAGGAAGAGTGACATTGAAGAGTCAAAATTCCAAGTGTCAAGTCTTGAAGACTAGTCACAATAAAAGAGGAGTTAGAAAATAGATCATGGGGTTGTCTTGGATAAGTGTCTATCTAAAATGTAACATCCTCCTGAATTTGGCATAAGGATATTTCATTGTCCTTCTTGAAACTACTCTTCATGAAGAGGAGTCGATTAGATATCCATAACTACCTTAACAATAATTAAAACATATATAATGACTTGATAAGGTGGAAACATGATTGGTTCATGCCATTATCCACCCATCTGACTAAAAATCTTCTCTTTGCCACTTGTTATTTACTCCCTTATAGTAACTCACTAGCTATCTAGGCCTAAAATCTCATACTTATCACGATGGTGACCTGCATATACTAAAGATAGTTCATTTAAAAGATGTGAGACACAACTTTAGAAATTAATTTTCCTCTATTCTATCATATAAACTTCAAGAAAAATCAAAACCACATGTTTTATCTTCAATTTGGTAGTTGCCTCATTTCTTACTACTCTATTCAAGACTTCATACAATAATTGGCTTAGTATATTAGTTTCCATACATGAATCGGGTGATAATGAGGTCTTAGGAGTCATAACACATATCCACACACCTTTCACCATGTATTTCACCCATATACTATGTTTTGCACCTTAAAATCACCTTAATTATTATATAAAACATATAATTTAACCCATCCGTACAAGTGATGGTATAAAATAATTGAGTGGTATGGTGACTAAGAGAGTTAGAAGTAGGTAAAAATCACTTTCTATGCTAATTGACCCATTCTAGATGCACTTCTCTTGATCTTTTCCTCATTAGGCTCTTATGAGGGTTTTAGGTAGTTTAGGTTCTTAGTAATGGTTCATAAAGGTTAGGCCCCTAAACTTTGAACCAATTCCACTAAATCCAATTACATGACCTCCATTAATTCTCCCTAAGTTATCAAGACCCCATGCATCTCTTCCGTACATATGGGATTGAAAGAAGTTGTCTATCAAGTAACTAGCTTGCATTATGGGCACCCCTAAGATAAATTAAGGACAAAAATGACCAATCTAAGTTGTTATATGAAAAATAATGAATCTCATAAACTCTCCATTATACCATGAAATCTATCTAATTACCTTGGGAATATCACATGATCATAATAATGACATTAGAACCCTAAGGTTCATGTCTAGTTCTAGGCCTCAAAGGCATAGATTTGGTTTTTTGAGTATATGACTACTTATGAGTGGTAACAATGGATTTGGGACCTCATAAAAACATTTTTACCTTTGATTCAATCTACACATCATCCTACAGTTCCTTAAGACTCTACCATTCATCATTTTACCATCAATGTACTAGGTTTGTAAGTTACATTACTTATGGAGTGTCTCAGGTCTAAGACAAAATAGTGAGTACTCACACTATTATTCTAACCTAAAGGAGGTCATGGAAGTATTTTTCAAACCATGATGAAACCTTGTACCAAAATTCAAACCCTGACCATGCTTCAAGAGCCATCAACACTTTAGATTCTCAAGGCTAGCTATAGCCCTGTGATTGTGTACAAGGTTTTGATTGACTAAGCATGATATTTTGAAACCCGGCTTAGATAAATATTTAATATGTTCATATTTATCTATTATAATCACATGGAAGTGTGATATTATCACTCTTAGAGTGATTCATACATGGTCATATCCATCATAAACCTCTATATCAACCAAACTTGCATCTTTCGTTAGCTTAGGCTAGTCTGTCTCTTAAGTCAAAATGTAGGTACTTAGTAGGAAAATCAAGGGATTTATATAGGTGATGATATATGTTTGAGAACTATAATTCATAATTTTTATTTCTCCTAAATTCACTAGCCATCTCAAACCTAAATGGATTCATTTATACCTTGAGACCATACAATTATCCCTTTACTATTAATACACTAGGTTTATTTGGAATGTTAGATGCTCATTTTGGCCGAATAGCACTATAGTTTTCTAAGTAATTTCATTAGGATTTTTACTAATCTAAAAATCCATTCAACCATCATTATCTCTTAACTTAACATCCTCCTTTTATGTTAAGATGATAATTCTAGGCCTAGGCTGTAAGAATTAAGATACTAAGCTTACCTAAACCTCATAGACATTAAGAGTGAAGCTATTAATTTTACCTAGACCTCATAGACTTTCACCATGAGATGCAACTATGTGGATCAGAATCCCTTTTTAAATAAACTAAGGTAGATGTTTCCATTTTACAACTTTCTTCAACTCTAAGAAAGTAGAGGTGGCTATGGTGTTTGATATTTAACCCCATATTCGATTGTCACCATTATAAAAAATTCAATACAAACCTTTAATGGATAATATAACCAACCGTGATTTCAGGGGTTGAATTTAAGTGTATTATCCTTGACTTAAAGCCTCTCATAGAAGGATGAAATTTGCAACTATCAAAACATTGTTCTCAACTTTCTTTGGTGTTCGCTTCTAGCATAAGAGAATGATTCTACCTATATTCTATGGCCACATGTGACAAACTAGGTTGAATCCAACATGAAATGGGTGGATATTCTCTACAAGTCTATTTTCATCACTTGGTTCACATAGACCAATATCAAAAGTGAAACTAGATGAGAAAATCAAGCCATTGGGATTTTATAGGTAGTTTGGAGGTTCTAACAATCTTAATAATTGTTCATAAAACACAAGCCACCAATCCTAAAAATATGACCATGAAATGGAAGCTTGTATGGGCCCCTAAAATTCTCCAAGTGCACTCACTCCAACTCTTCTTCTCTAGTCCGTACCAAAT
This sequence comes from Torreya grandis, assembly GCA_037957365.1. NCBI lineage: Eukaryota > Viridiplantae > Streptophyta > Pinopsida > Cupressales > Taxaceae > Torreya > Torreya grandis. Next base: position 1,724,525 of record JARHVA010000535.1, on the reverse strand, counting down.
GAAAACCGTTGACCCTTTTTGAGTTGTCCAAGGGAACAATAAAAGAGAGGAAATGATTTTCATCCATTTTAGATCTATTTAAGCTACATGAGCCTAAAAATTACATTTGGGAATGTCATATCACCTTACTAAATCATTCACACTTGTAGATGAGTCACCCCAATCTGTACAAACATTCGTAATTGACTTTTTGTAGGTATCTTCTTATTTTTTATGTTGGACCTACAATATTTAATTTTCAAAGCCTTCTCTAACTCTTAGCTAACATGAAATATGTTATCTTTCTTCTTAAAACATTTGTCCTTTTTTGAAAAATCATACAACTCCTTAAAATAACCAAAATAGTGGCATAAAAGGACATTAAGAAAAATGGACAAATATGATAAAGGCTAGACATGTTGTATGACCCTTGTTGGGTGAATATTTTGTCATCAACTGACTAATGGCAAAATGGTTATATCAACCACAACATAAGAATATTTATATGGCAAAATAGATGTGGTGACTATAGCCAGAATGAGATAAATCTCTCCTCTCAGCAAGGGGAGGTTCCATATAAACTATAATATACTAATATAAGATAAAAATAGACTTAGGGGTGAAATCATAACATCCATCTCTCTTTTTTTAGAGATGATGTTCATAGAACAAAGGATAATTTTGGTGTAATTACTGAAGGCACTTCTCTTCTTTCAGAAATGATATTCAACAACCAATAGGATTCTTTCCTGGGTAGTAACTGGATCCACAAGAAACTCATGAAAGCACAAAGTCTTTAGTTGTTTCTCCTAATAATTTAGGACAAAGGACACCATAGAATGAAGTGTAGCCCAAAGTCTCCACCACAAACTACAACAGAGTAAAAGATTACGAAGAATGAGGGGAGCTCAAAGTCTCTCCAATATCCTTTACACAAAACACAAACTAAAGACAATTATGGTAGCACAAAGTCTCCCACAGTCAGCTTCAGGACATCTTCCAGCTTATTTCCACTTGTTCTACTTATTTGATAAAAGGGACAAGATTGTATTTATGAAAAAGACATAAGAATGATTTCTTAGATAACACAAGTTATTTCAACACAAAGTTTGAAAGGTCACTTACTTTCTCATTCACTTAAAAAAATATGATTAACAGTTTGAGCTCAAAGTCTCAAGAATGCCTTTCAATTTGGGTATATATTCGCTTCTAATAATAGAGAGATCTCCTTTATCCAAAATGAGAGATTACAATATATAGCATTCAAAGGAAGACTTGGGTGCTTGTTTTCATGAAAATGGCCCATGCTGCATTAAATGCATTAGAAATTCTATGAAGGGGCTATGATGGAATAGGTCATCGACCTTAACTTTGGCATTCTAAATCATCTCAAATGTCTCCTCCTAAGCATGAGTATCCTGGTCTTCTTTATGATGCTTACATGGTTGTCCATTCACCTTTACTCAATGAAGAAAAATAGGCTGCGCCATTAAATGTTTGCATTCTCTAAGGTCCATCATGGTGGACTGTTCCACCTACTGGAATAACTCTTCTACAGATATTTCTAGATTTTCTATAGTCATTCCCTCTTTCCTTGCTACATTTTGTCTCTTCCTCGTGATCTGAGCTCTCAGGACTATCTTCTCACTTTCAGTTGGCTCCATTAGCTCCTTTCTTGGCTGGTCACTGAGTTTGTTCTCAGGTCTACACTCTTTTGAAAATAAATAGTTATTCCATAATCCTAAATTTGATATCTATGGGGATGTCACCGATCACTTGAACCACTTTGAACCTTGAACTTTGAACTCTTTTGGTTCAATGGTTCAATGGTTCAACATTTCAATGTTTTGTAAAGGGCTACATTCACTTAGTTTTCTTCTTCAGTTGAACCATTTTCTATAATCTTTCACTTCATCCATTCACTCAAAGCTTCTACTTGAACTTTGAACTCTTTGAACCTTTGAACTCAGTGAACCTTTGAACCTTTTTATTTTAAGGTTCAATGGTTCAACGGTTCATTCTAACTCTTCAAATCCTTTTATTCTGAGTTCATCAAAGTCATTGAACCTTTGAACTCATTGAACCTTTAAACCTTTTAGAGGTGGGGTTAAATGGTTCAACAGTTCAATGGTTCATTCCAATTCTTTCAACCCCACCATTAAGTATTTTGATTGAACATTGATGTTGAACCATCCTCAAAACACTTAGGAAATGCCTTAAGTATTTTGAACTTCCCTTTGAGAAAGCCCACCTATTGAACCTATGATTTTCTTAGCTAAAAAGGCTTGAGTTATTTGAAAAACTTAACTGCTCAAAACATTTTTTGATAAAGAAAGAGAGCATTTTGTCCTGCAGGACCAAAAAGGTCAACATGTTGTCCATAAAAACAAGTGATGGATTTTAAGAACAACAATTGGATCCAATTGGGGAACTTCCATCAGTTGAGATTTGAAGTAATCAAAAGGAGTAGAATCTAGAATCTAAGTGCCTTCATTTATGCCATTGGGATATGGAGTCATACTTACCTAAAAATAAAGGTGCCAAAAATAAATGAACAACACAAAATAAAGAAAGACTATACATATATACAATTGGACTTATCTGATACTTCAAAGATTGAAGTGCTTCAGATGCTACCCACTGTGAGGTAGTGCAAATGGAAATCCATCTTGATATTTTAGTAAGAAACTATTTTCACCATTTAATTGATGAATGGAAAATGGACCTCTTTATAAGGAATCCAATTTTCCATGCATTTCTATTGGTTCTCTCCTCTTGTCTCACAATAAGACTTGATCTCCAATCTAAAAATCATGAATTCTTGCTTTTTGGTCAAAGAGTTTCTTTACCAAATTTTGATGTGTAGTAATACGATCCACCACCATAGTTTGTTGCTCATTTAATTTAGTCAAGCACATGATCCTCTTATCGATAGAACTTTCAAAAGTTGAATCTTCTACTGCCTTTGCCAACTTTAATGCTGGTAATTCCAAGGTGATTGGTATCTCTACATTTAAACCATATAGAAGTTGAAATGGTGACATACCTATCACCCTTTTGGGTGTAATCCTATCTGCCCATAAAGCACCAAGGAATGCTTTATGCCAGGTTCTTTGATTATTATCTACCAGCTTCCTAATAATGGTCACCAGGTTCTTGTTGCTTGATTCTGCTTGACCATTTCCTTGCAGATAATAATTAGAAGAGTGGGAGAGGATAATCCCATAATAGTAGCAGAATTGGGTAACTTTATGAGAAGATAAATAGGTTGCATTATCTGTTACAATCTTGGTTGGGACTCCAAATCGAGAAATAATTTTTTCCTTGAGGAAATTACATACCCCTTTGAAGTAGCATGCTTGACTGTAATGACTTCCACCCACTTGGTAAAATAGTCTATGGCTGTGAGAACATAGTCATATCTAGCACTCGAGGATGGGTTTACAGTGTTAATGAAATAAATTCCCCATTGTTGAAAAGGCTCTTCAATTACCACAGGCTTAAGAAGTAGCATGGCTAACTTAGGTTTCCCAATGAACTATTGACACAACTCGCATGTACACACCCAAGTGTATGAATCTTGAAATAGAATAAGCCAATAGTACCTACCTCATAGATTCTTATGGGTAGTCATATGTGTAAAAAAATGTCCTCCATAAGCTAAATTATGGAAAGACTCCAAAAATTTTCTCTATTGAACTTTATCCATGCAACAAAGAAACACCCCATCAAGGCTCCTCTTGTATAAACCATTATCCCATAGGACAAAGTTAGCAAATTTCAACTTAACAATCCTCTTTTCTTTACGAGATAGGTGAGCAAGACATTCACCATAGGTAAGGAAATGAGCAATATTGGAATACCACTCATTCTTAGTGGTGATAAAGATAACTGTAGGCATGTCTTCAATCTCTATTTCTTCATGCCCTACTTCTCTTGGTATGTTATCAGCAATTAATTAGCATAGACCTCTTCCCCACACAAACTTCATAGGTTTGATAATAAGATCAAATTATTGGATTTTAGCTATCCAATTACCCCTTTTAGTTCCAAACTCTTATTGAGTTAGAATCAACTTTACTATTGTATCATGAACTAGAGCAACAGTGTGTGAGTTCAGGATGTAAAAATGGAAGTGTTTTACTACCTTAACCATAGTATAAGCATGCTTCTCCATGTTTGAATATTTCAGCTCATGAGCTTTGAGAGGACTACTAATGAAAGATATGGGTGACTCCACACCTTATTTGTTCTACTAAACTAAAATATCTGAAAGCATGTGTTCAGAAGCATAGCTATATATCAGGAAGTCTTTGGTGTAATCATGACAAACCAAGATTGGGGTATGGGTGATAGTTTCCTTGATGTCTTGAAATGCTAAATTGCCTTCTTAAGTCTAGCTAAAATTAGCTTAAACCTTCATCATGTTGACAATGGGGTGAGTCTTTTTTATGAATTTAGGAATGAACCTTCATATAAAAATCACCTTTCTAAAGAAAGAATGGAACGCAGTCTTATTGGTAGGAAGAGTAAGCTCTTGGATGGATTTTACTCTTTTTGGGTCGATCTTTATGCCTTCTCAGGATACAATGTGACCGAGAAGTTTACCTTTTGTAACCCCAAAAATTGACTTCTTGGGATTAAGAGAAATACCATTTTACTGACATCACTCTAGCACTTATTGTAGATGATGCACATGATCAGGATGATGTTTAGAAAAAACTATCAAGTCATCAAGGTATACCATAATGAACTTCCCCATTTCATTTCTGAAAGCGAGATTCATCACTCTCTATAAGGTGGCACCATCATTGATCAAGATAAAAGGTATTTTGTGATATGCAAAGGTGCCCCAAGGTGTAGTGAAAGTAGTCTTATGTTGGTCTACTTCACCAACTTCCACTTGATTATATCCCAAAAAACCATCTAATATTGATAACATATCTACTCTAGTCACTATTTGCAGTAGTTGATCCATGGTGGGCAGGGGATAGTTGTCTTTTAAAGATGGCTGATTCAGATTTTTGAAATCAACACATAGGTGAATATCTCCATTAATCTTTCTCATAGGGACTATGTTCACAATCCAGGTGGAATGATAGATTGGGAAAATAATTCTTGCATTCAGCATTTTCTATGTCTCAAAAAGAATAGTAGGGTTGTACTGCCTTTATTTTTGCTTGTGAGGTAACGACCCAATCTTGAGAAGAATTTTGTGCTAAATCTCTTCAGGATTGAGATATTTTAGATCATCATAAGAGTATGCCAAAACATCAATTTAATGGCAAAGCAAGTTAATGAATTTGAGTTTTTCATCAGGAGTGCAACAATTCTCAATGTTGACCATTTTGGGATTATCTTCTATACTCAAACTTATTTGATCAAAATCCTTGGAGGATTTTGAGTCCATTTATGGCTTCTTGATACACATATCATGCTTATCGAATGATTTCTCAAGAGAAACTAATCCTTTGGGAAATTTATTCCCTTTGAGCTGAAAGAAATTTTTGCCAATTTTTTAATTTGTTTCAGGAGTTGATTCCCATGGTGGAGATTCACTGCATTCAAAATGAAGCTTCTCAAAGTTATCCATCTATTATATAAAAGAAATGATTTGGTTTTCATCATTAAATACCTACCAATGGTTAGCATTATTTGGTACACTTGGTCAAAAAACTAACTCAATAGTGTACTTGTGCTTTTTGAAATCTTGGTGAGGAACCATGAGAGTTGCAGAGATGGCTAAGGAATCTGCTTTATTATTTAATTCTATGGGCACAACAAAAATAATGAAATCATTAAAACTTTCAAGATAGTCCCACACTAAATTGTGATAATGCCACAATCTTTTATTCTTGGTTTGATATAGATTTCTCACCTGACAAACCACCAGCTTAGCATCTCCCTGAGCGTGAAGAAGTTTGACACCTTTAGATTGAGTAGCCTTTAATCTGAGTAGCAAAGATTCATACTCAGTGATGTTGTTGGTATTTCTAAACTAAAAATTGTTTGAGTAGGTAAAAATATCTCCTTTAGGAGATATCAAAACAACTCCAACTTCAAAAATAGTAGAAGAATCACTACCATCAAATTCAAGAATCTAGACATCATTAGAATCGGATCTTCTATCAAATTTTTCTTCATTAGGGAGGGAAGATCCTCTTTCATCTATGTTGTGATATACCAATTATTTTGATGTCTTGTCTAATTTTTTTGGATTGTCACTTATATAAATTTCATCTAATAAAATAGGAACATCTTCAGTAGATAGAAAGTAGTTGCCCATTCCTAAGGATTCAAACAAAATTTGAGCCTTAGGGGCTGATGTTTGGGTGAAAATGTATTTTGACTCCTTCTCAAGAAGTAGCCTTTGCATTATGCCCTTGATAGGTATCCTTACCTTAGACATGTCCATGCTTAACTCTCCACCAACATCCTTGTAAAAATTTTGCCCAAGCAGAATGCCGTAGGAGGCTATAATGTCGGCCACCAAGACTGTCATTTTAATTATTTTATCTAGGAAGGCCAAAAATACAAATTGGGCATCTTTGATCTATCCCAAAAGTGTCACTTATTTGTTTTTCATGAAGAAACATATCCCAAATGTTTTAGTGAGCATGATCCTGAGAGAGTTTGCCACCTTGGAAGGCATCACATTATTAGAGTCACTAGAATCTATTATGTAATTGTTTAGCTAATGACCATTTATTAGCTGGGAAACATAGAAAGGTTTTGGCTTCCTAGGAGGAGTAATGACAAGATTTTTTTGGGAATATGTGTTCTTTGGGTGATCATGGGTTACCTTTAAAACATCTTGTCCTACGGAGATGATTTTGTTCTTGATGCATTCAACTAACCTATCTAGCTGCTCAAGGTTGGCTTGTAAATATTCAAACTCAGATATTTGGATCTTGGTCTTCTTAGTATGATCAATTATATCAAATGACTAAAATGAAATAGAAACAAAGGAAATTCATCATTTGAGGTTTTATTGGGTGTGGTATTGGTCTAATAAATTGAAGCAGAAGGTGCAGGATTGTTTGAGGTACTTACTTTTTTATTGATCACTGGGTCCTTTAATTGGAAAGGCAGTGAAGTCCCACATTTAGCAATTGAAATTACTGGTTGAGATTCTTCCCATATTTTTCCTTTATCAGCTTGTTGAGTTGAATAATTTTGGGACCTGGTAAATACAATGTATGATCCATCAAACACTTCTCCTTTACTTCTAGCTTCATCCTGGTAATTCAGGAAACCAATGTTGGAGACACCAACTAATTCTTCTTCACCTTTTGCAAAGAGGTTAGTGTCATCTTCTTGGTCTAACTCAAGTTGGAAAGAGAAATCATGTTCAGCTTCATGATAACCAACTATTGAGTTAGTTGGTACTGCTTCAATAACAAGCTTCCCCTATGGGGGAGGAAGATGATTTGGTTGCCCTTGATTCCTGGCAGCATTGTCCTGATATGACTAGTTGGGAAACATCCTCCTTGGTATATCCTGATAAGAAGGAGATGAAAACATCCCTTGCACCATTTTATTTTTTAGAGTTATCAATTCATTTGCTAGCTTTTGCACCATAGGATCAGTGGTGCCTATAGAAAAAAATTTAGAAGATGAAGAAGATTTATTTCTGTTAGGATCTCTTCTTATCTTTCCTAACAAGATAAGATCATCTTCAACCTCAGTGGCTAAAATATGAGCTACAACAAGATCTATGTGGCCAGCCCACCTTAATAAAAAACTCACTTCAGGAAGCTAAGAATTTATGAAGAAGCATTTAAGATTTTTAGGTGTCAGTTGAGCAATTATAGGAATCTTATTCCTTAGCTTCTCGAACTTAGCAATGAAGTCTCACATAGGTTCATAAGGATCCTTCATTTGCATAAGCTAAGCTAACAAGGCATGTTCATCTTTTGTAGGTTTGAATCTAACCTCGAACTTGGCCTTGAGAGTGTTCCAGTTAGTCACAGTTTGTGCTTGCAGATGATAAAACTAGTCTACGGTAGTGCCTTGTAATGTTTCCACAAATAGTATGACTATTGTGTCTTCATATTCAATTCCTATCACACCGCAAGATATGTAAAAGGCTGAAATATGTTCATCAAGATGAACTTTCCCATCACCATAGAACTTGGGAAAATTCTTCTTTGAACTACAGGGTTGCTCATGTAAAGGTGGGGTTAGATTCAAAGGACCAAAGGTATTACCCCAAGGGCCTTGAGCTGCCATGATATGAATAGTGAAAGGAGGGATAATAAATCTATGTGGGATATGTATAGACAAAGCTCTACTAGTAGAGAAAAGAACAACTTTGCCTAGTATTGGAGACTTGACATTTGTAGGAGGAAAACTCTTAGTTCGCTGAAGGCAAGATAGTGGAGGAAAAGATAAAAGTTGTTTAGCTACACCAACTCAAATATAGGGTCAACAATACCTTGAGCTCTCTGGCTTTACGTATATGGTGGATCTACCAGAGTGTGAAATGGAAATGGAAAAGAACTAGAAATACTTCAACTTGAATCTTGAGGCTTCAAACTGCTCATTATTCCCCATCAGAGTCACCAAAAAATTGTTGGGTGAATATTTTGTCATCAACTGACTAATGAAAAAATAGTTATATCAACCACAACATAAAGATATTTATATGGTAAAATGGATGTGGTGACCACAACCAGAATGAGATAAATCTCTCTTCTTAGCAAGGGAAGGTTCCCTATAAACTATAATATACTAATATAAGCTGAAAATAGACTCAGGGTGAAATCATACCATCCATCCCTCTTTTTTTAGATATGATGTTCACATAACAAAGGAGAATTCTAGTGTAATTACTGAAGGCACTTCTCTTCTTTCAAAAATGATAATCAGCAAATAGTAGGATTCCTTCCTAGGTAGTAACTGGATCCATAAGAAACCCATGAAAGCACAAAGTCTTTCATTGTTTCTCCTACTAATTTAGGAAAAATGACACCATAGAATGAAGTGTAGCCCAAAGTCTCCACTAAAAACTAAAATAGAGTAAAATATTATGAAGGATGAGAGGAGCTCAAAGTCTCTCTAATATCCTTTACACAAAACATAGACTAAAGACAATTATGGCAGCACAAAGTCTCCCACAGTCAGCTTTAGGACATCTTTCAGCTTATTTCCACTTGTTATACGTATTTGATTAAAGGGACAAGACTTTATTTAGGAAAAACACATAAGAACGATTGTCTAGATAACATAAGCTATTTCAACACAAACTCTAAAAGGTCACTTGCTTTCTCATTCACTTAAAAAAAATATGATTAACAGTCTGAGCTCAATGTCTCAGGAATACCTTTCATTTTGGGTAGAGCTTCACTTCTAATAATAGAGAGATCTCCTTTATCCAAAATGAGAGATTACAATATATAACATTTAAAGGAAGACTTGGGCACTTATTTTCATGAAAATGGCCCATGATGCATTAAATGCATTGGAAATTCTATGAAGGGGCCATGATGGAATAGGTCATCAGCCTTAAATTTGGAATTTTAAATCATCTCAAATATCTCCTCTTGAGAATGGGTTGGCTAGTCTTCTTTATGATGCTTACATGGCTATCCATTTTCCTTTACTTAATGAAGAAAAATAGGCTACACCATTGAATGTTTATATTCTCTGAGGTCCACCATGGTGGACTATTCCACTTATTGGAATAACTCTTCTATACATATTTTTGGATTTTTTGTAGTCGTTCCCTATTTCCTTATAACATTTTGTCTCTTCCTGGTGATTTGAACTCTCGAGGCTATCTTCTCACTTTTAGCTGGCTCTTTTAGCTCCTTTCTTGGCTGGTCACTAAGTTTGTTCTCAGGTCTACAATCTTTTGAAAATCAATAGTTATTCCATCACCCTAAATTTGACATTTGTGGGGACATCACTGGTCACTTGAACCACTTTGAACCTTGAACTTTGAACTCTTTTGGTTCAATGGTTCAATAGTTTAATGGTTCAGCATTTCAATGTTTTGTAAAGGGTTGTGTTCACTTAGTTTTCTTCTTCGATTGAACCATTTTCTAGAATCTTACACTTCATCCATTCACTCGAAGCTTCCACTCAAACTTTTAACTCTTTGAACCTTTGAACTCATTGAACCTTTTCGGTTCAAGGTTTAATGGTTCAACGGTTCATTCTAAATCTTCGAATCCTTTTATTCTGAGTCTATTGAAGTCATTGAAATTTTGAACTCATTGAACCTTTGAACCTTTTGGAGGCAGGGTAAAATGGTTCAAAAGTTCAATGGTTCAATCCAATTCTTTGAACCCTACTGTTAAGTCTTTTGATTGAACCTCGGTGTTGAACCATGCTCAAAACACTTAGGAAATGCCTTAAGTATTTTGAACTTCCCTTTGATAAATCTCTCTTGTTGAACTTGTGATTTCCTTAGCTGAAAAGGCTTGAGTTATTTGAAAAAATTAATTGCTCAGAACATTTTTTGATAAAGAAAGAGAGCATTTTGGCCTACAGGACCAAAATGGTCAGCATGTTGTCCATAAAAACAAGTGATGGATTTTGGGAACAACAACCCTAAAAGTATGAATTGACCCCATTTAGTACCATGGTGACCATTTTTGAACCTATAGGAACTTATGGAAAGTTTGGACATGTAGGGGTCGACCCAATTTTACCTAGGGTAAAATTTTGGTCAATAGGTGTACATACATATTAATATATAAGATATTATCCAACAAGTGTCAAATAACCCAAAAATACCCGATTTGAGCTCTATAAATGGTATTAATTCTTCATTCTTGATATTCCACAATAAATAAGTAATAGAAGCAAAAAAATAATTTTCTCAAAAAATAATTTTAAACATTTTCTCTCAAGGAATGTTTTTATAATTACAATAATTTATAAAATAAATTTGATCACCACAAATATTTAAAATAATTTTTCTTAAAAAAAATCTAGTTAAATAGAAAATATTATAAAAAACCTCACTCCAAAAAAATTAAAACTTTAGTCAAGGCCCTTCCATGTCTTCATCTCTATTCCTACATATTGTAAAAAACCTCACTCTAGGAAAATAAAAAATTTATTCATGCATCTTGCATTGCTTCATCTCTCTTCTTCAAGGGGACACTTTTATTGGTTCTCTAGTACCACTATTCAAAAAATATGCATAAGTTGTTGAATGAAAAACTAAAATTTATTTATCAAAATAAACTTACATAATATATATTCTTAGGTTACAATCTTCAATTACATAATCTTATATAAACTCATCTACATACTGAACCTAACCATCTTAAAATTCTAGCTAATGTTAGCAGAGGTTCCTAGAAATTACCATTAGAATATGTTAAGGAGTTGTGTGTGAAGTGAATTACAAAATCAAAATGTAGACAATAATACAAGTTAAATTATTCCTTTTATTTATACTTAGCATGTATTTAGATAAATACAAACTAGAATGCAAATAACATTCATTATTATTATATTATGATACATATTTGAATGAAATATAGTAAACATGTGTAAAATAATAAGTACAAAAATATGTTTACAAAAACCATCATCATATCTCTATATTAATCTCTCATATTCATAATTATTTTCCTTTACACTTGAACACTATTGAAAGAGATTTTAAAAGATATTTCACTTCACATTATAGACCTCTCATTTCTTCCCTGAAGGATTCTTTAGGTATTGTAAAGACTTTTGATATAAAAACATGTTATGAATACATAACAATTGATATACGATATACAAAATACTACATAGATTACACTTGTCATTTATACATAATCTATGATTTTTTGTTCCTATGTCTACTTAGAACACTTTCCTAAACTTAAATACTCATCTCATATTAATAAAAATCTATAGGAAGTGTACCAAATTTGAAACCGATGGAGTTTTTTATGCTTCACTAAGGGAATTATCCAAAAACAATGCTTTTGGTAATTTATAAAGGTGTCATTTATAGGTTTTCACCTCTTTTATACTACTTAGCCACCCTTTCAGGTTTTCAACTAAGCAACATACAAATCTACCACCATTTAGAGATTGTGAAAATATTGGGTTAACCATGAGGCTTCTCTTTATTTTTTTTCAATAATTTTGGTTATACTCCCAAACTTCAAAAATATTAAAAAAATCAAAATTGAAACTCACGATACCTAGAGAGTTGGTGGAGGCATGGAGTGTACAACTAGAAATGAAAGAGGCTATCAAAATGGTGGTGTGACTAGGTCCATGTCATAATATGATACTAGTGAAGAAGATAGTGTTTTGGAAACTATGACTGAAGGTGATGCAATTCTAGAGTGAGGTGTTGGAAGTATTTGTTGCAGTTAAATTGCTTGTTGTATTATTTTTACAACTTTATTGGTTTGAATTTATTGTGAAAGCTAGGTTAGTGGAATTAATTAGAGCTCATTAATGATTTCATAAATGGATCTATAATCATGTGATAGATATTTATTGAATGTATTCCAATCTACTAAAGAATCCTTTACCATTAATGAGTGTTGAGTATCTTTCACTGCATAATATTTTGGATGTATTCATCCTCTATGATAGAAAGGATGGCCTGATTCTATGATACCCCATGTTAAATGTCTTAAAAAATTTCCTCTAGACTATCTATGTAGTGCTAAGTATACACACCAGTGAACATGTTATGAACCATCTCATTCTACCATGTATTCATCTTATCCATGACATTTTATCTTGAGGCAATAGACTCCTTCAACACAATGTCCATTTGATATAGTGTGTACATATGACCCTCCATGGCTTCCTTGTATTTTTCCACCTTAGAGAAATAAATATTTTATTCATTATAAGTATCTTATAGTTGTTATTTCTAGTTGATCATGATGTGATAAATTTATGTGTCTTGTAGTGCAGTAACATCAAGTACTTACTCATATTCTTCAAGGAGTTAAATTTTTTTTCTATGTAAACCTTCACGTGTTGACTTTATGCTTTGAATTTATAAAGTTTATACATATCCACCCAAGCCTTGGTAATTTTAGAGAGTAAGGTGTTGAGTTGTTTCTCTTCAAACATAGCCTAGTCACCTATAACTTTCACCACTAGCATTGGACAAGTTTCATCTATGATGTTATAGGCCTTGACTAATTGAACATGTAAATCTATGTTTTCCTCCATAAACTAGAGGTTATATTACTCCATATTTGTTATCTTTTATGCTATGGAATTTTAGAACATGGAATATCCTTCAATATACTTGGATAATGTGAGTTGGGTCACATCAAGTGATACCTCCTCACTTTTTGTGGCTAAAGAAAGTTATATCACAGATGTTTTTGTTATATATTCTAAGTGCCAATTTTGTGTGACTTTGAGAGTAAATTTTACTTGTTTTATTGGTTGGGATTAAACATACCTTAACCATTGACTGGATATATGTGGTTTTTTATATGACACCTCCTCTTGTGCACCACCATGAACTTATACTAGGTCTTGATATGTGTTAGAAGGTTGTGGGACTTAAGGATATGGTTGCTTCTTTAGCTTCATATTTTAATTAGGTTTCTCAACTTTCTGAGTTTCAACTACAAATTTGATGTTCTTATTCAAATCCAACTCCTTTTCCTTGGAAATTAACTCTACCTAGATCTTTGCCTCTTTTAGTATTTATTTTTATTTTTATGCAATATCTTTAGCATCTTGCTCTTCATCCATTTTATTGTTTAACTCTTGTTTCTTTCACAAGGCTTCTTTCTATTTCTCCTTGGCTTCCTTAGCTACTACATTAGCCTATACCTTCTTTCTCTATGAATAGTGTGCCTTATTGTCATGCTTGTTCCTTTTTATTTTATTAAACATTTTCTTCATATTTTCTCTTCTTACCCACTACTTTATTTTCATCTCATCTTATTCTTCTCTTATTATTCTTATCTAGTTTTCTCCAGTTTGACCTTTTCTTATTCTTCTTTTTCCATAAAAAGTTATTCCTCTGCCTTTGTAGTTTCCTATGTTTTATACTTTGAGATGTATCGTTGGTATTATTATTATTATTATTATTATTATTATTATTATTATTATTATTATTATTACATTTATTATTCCATTGTAGGTTATTTCAAGGTGGTTTTTTGTTACATAGTTCGTACCTTAGGCTTAGCTACATGAATGGGGGAATATGGGTAAAATGATGGAGAAGGGGGTGAATCGGGTGGATAAGGAGAAACTAAGGAGAGAACCACATAGTGCTTACTCACTAACATTTTTGTAATTTTTTGAGTGGGTCTAGACATTAATTTTTTATTCATCTCCTTATTATTCTTTAGATTCCTAATCTTGCATACCATGTACTTTGATGAAATTTCCTAGACATTATGTGGATGACATATATATCTTATGAGCCTGATTAGTGCATGATCTACATATTAGTGTTTGTTAAGCATTTCCTTGCTTCACTTCTTATTGTTACATCCTTGTTTATTGTTTTACCACCTAAAGTTATGGTTCCACTTCCATTGATTAGCCTACACTTGGATCACCATTCAAAATTTTGGTTGTTCTACATTTTATTTCTTCCTCATCTATGACCGTGTCCATAATTATGTATTATTAAGGTTTGGGTATCTTAAATATGAGTAAAAATGGAATGTTTTTATAAATATGGCAAGTTTGCACTACTTTCTAAAATGAAAAATCTTTCTCGTCCTCCTCATCATAAGTTTCCTTACCAATATACTATAACATGGAGTTATAAACCTATTACATAGTGACCTCCTATGCAATGATCTCCAATTGTGATAAATCATAATCTACAATGAGTTTTTTCATTCTATAATCACTCGACCATAGATTTACATTATGATTATTCTTATTTTATGGTAATGCTCTATGAGTTGGATGTTTTATATTACCTATGCTTGGTTATGATGAATAAGGTTATGTCTATAGTTGTGATTGAACTTCTCCTTATTATTGTGTCAATAGATACTCTATTCCTTTACACATAAATTTTAGTGGTTAAAACATCCTTGAAACTAGGGATTTTTATCATAGGACTTTCTCCTACACATCTAGCATGGAGAAGAAAAATGAAAATGGTGTGATGTGTCATGACCCAATCTAAAAAAACTTAAAAATTATGGATTATTATTGACATGGAAATTTCATAACATTTTAATATGTATGTTGATTTAATATCATGGACTTGATTAGATAATTTGATTCCAGTGTTATTTTTTCAGTATTCTAAAAAAGACTATGTTATAAGGTTATATATTTAAGTTGATTATTCAGCTATAATCATTAGCTATTTATTAGATAGATATTTTTTATGTCTTATTTCATGAATGCATGATTTATATTGAGTTAGTATTGGTTGATGGAGTCTAAATTGTAGGGTTGTACTAGTGGTAATTTGTTTATATTCTAATAATGAGAACTGAGACATGTGTTTCGAAAATAAACACATTTGGTCTATGGACTATGGTTGTTGATTGTAATTGCTTTTCAATTTGATTTTTAATGCTACGTTAATATGTCTTAATATTTTGAGTCAAGTTAAATATTATGTTTTTATCATCATATTTATCCCACATAACATGGTTTCCTCTTTTGTTAAGATTTGTTTTATTTAGCTTCTTATTGAGGGTCAATGTCATTTAGTCCTAATTTACACTAGTATCACATATGTGGTATTTGGGCCTATTTGGTATTAATTTTGTCTTCAAAAAAAAAATTTTTGATCTTATTTAGGTAACTTGATGTCTTGGATGTCATGTTTTTTATATTTTGTTAGTTAACATCAAGTTTTATAAGGACCTGAAAACCATTTTTTGACATGAGAATTACAAATAAAACATAACAAGATGAAATAAGGCCACCATTGACATCAAACATAGAAAATTAGCAAAAATTTAGCAAAAGAAAACCTAGACCCAACCACATAGAGATAGCCACCTGTTAGACTTCCTCAAATTGAATCTCCTTTTTACTGCCACTCATTGGTTTCTTTTCATTTATGATCAACATCCCTCTAGTTTTGTCCCCTATTCTTCTATTGTGTTTTTTCTTCATTCAATCAAGCCTCTAGTTTTCTACACCATTGGTTTACCTTTATTTGTGTTATAAATCCTCTAAGTAATGGTGAGGATTTACTTTACTTTTAGAGTTACGTTTAGCTTAACCTTTTATTCATATATTGTTCTCCAATCCCTTCCCTCAATTCATCAATTTCTCTTTTAATATTATTCTATTGTTTCAAGTATGAAACCAATTTTCTACCTAGTTTTTAAATTTTTTTGTAGAACTTCATTAGATTCTACCTAAGGCTCTATAGAAACTTGGTAGGTTCCTCATCCCTCTAACAAATCTCTACCTCCTTTAACTCATGGATTTATAAATTAGGATTCTTCTTTCCCTATTGAAACTGAAGGCTCCTACTAAATTGCTTTTTAGTACTCTTCTGTAGGGGGATGGGTCACAAGATTTTTATTTTTTCCTTCTTCTCTCCCTCCCATGGATGAGCTAGGTGGGTGGAAGGGGATGCCTCATTATTTTTTTCCCTCCACAATAGTGTGTTTGTCAAAAAAATTCTCTCTACTACTTTTCACCATGTGTATTTCCTAACTTCTCATGGGGGTAGCTTATTTTGTGAGAAGAAGGATTAATCCTTGATGGATTATATCAGTAGAGTGTTTTTCCTAAAAATATATGATTATATATTTAATAGACATGAGTAAATAATATATAAGACTAATATTATGGCCTTTGAAGTGGTTTAATATTAATAAGTGGTGTGAAAAAATCTAGGTGAATTTTCCTTCTAGAGTAAGGTAACACATTACCTATAGGTAGATTTCAATCCATCTCTGTGGAAGGTCAGCACTTATTATTTATGTGATAGATGGTGTCTATCTAAAATAATGCTTTCATCAACTCATATTTCTATTGTTTAACTTTAAAAGCCTTCATGAACTCACATGACATTCTGATAACTTCACCTAAGTCCCTTAAAAATTTCCATTGTAACCCCCCTGAAGGTCACATACTATTGCTTCTACCCCACTATGAAATCCTTGGCTAGAATCTCATCATACCTTTATATCTTTAGCATGAACTCAGTTAGACCACCCTTCTACAACTTCCTCCAAACCTTATAGATGGCTTGGACTTTAGCATAGGATATTGGCTCACAGTAGTCCCTGTCTCCTCCCATGATGCTATTTTTGTTTATATAACTGTGTTGAGGGTTGTCCTGGGATAAGGAGCAAATCATAATTCCAATGTTTTCTTTTATTCCATAGCCATTTGAATAATCCTTTTTAAGTGAGAAATAACACCATTGATTTTAAAATTCATGTCATTATCATGACACAAAGTGAGTTTAATCCTATTTTTAATCATGATTAATGTTATCACGTGCATCCCTACCACGAGCCTATGAAACTTGTAAAATTGCATCATTAGTTAACAACGGTTATATATGGAGCGATATTATGGGGTCCTATTCATGTGGTGAAGTCCAAGCTAAGTACACACATGTTTTTTAGGGTGTCTACCACCATGTTTCCTTCACATAATATGTGGAAGATCTTATAATTAGTTGAGAGGAGGACACATTTGGCATCTTCAATGAGTTAGCTGACTGTGTGAGATGGTTAGACCTTTTGCTAATAGAGGATTGAGGATGATGATCAATTCCCCTTTAATGAACAACTTTTGAATGTTCATTTAGACCACAAGTTAATTACCCTAGAAGGTCATCTTGACTTTAGTAATATGGTTAAATTAGATTCGCATAGGCCCAGTGTATGCAGTAATTACCATCCCTAAATCATCCCTGATGATCTTGCCTCCCTCCCACCATGTTAAGATTTCTTTTAGATGCTCTATCTAAATTTAGCTTTGGCCACCCTATCGAGGGGTAGTCCCATTTTTTGAGCTTCCTGTCTAAAAAGGGTCTTGGATGTCATGTTACATTGGTTATTTTTCTTTAGTATTGTTTTCATCTTTTTTAAGTATTTATTGTTGGTGGTAGAGTCATTTAATCATCATGTTTTTTTATCTTATAGGACTTTGTTACCTTGATTACCTTGTTGTGGATCTTAATTTAAAGGTTTATGGTTTTAGTTCTTTACTTGTGAAGATATCTTGGGGCCATTATATGGTTATGGTTTGATATTTGATTGGCACTACATGGTTTCAAAATTTAACAATCATGTTGTTTTGAATGATGTGGTTGACTTAGGGTTTTTTTTGGCTTGATGTGTTTATTTTTAGTGAAGCTTCTAGTTTATTTTTCACTATTTGGAGGTTTTTATATGAGCTTGGAAAGTTAGGAATAAAACCTTAACTACCAAAATGAAGCTTGAGGAATATTTTTTGCCATCGCTTAGTCCTTGGAGCTTAATGACTTGATGGGTAAAGTTAAGGAGGATAAGGGTATTTGAATTTTTTTTTTCACTAGAATAAATGGGGATGTGGGGAAACAAGGAGTTAATACCTCTATTATATTTCAACACAACCTGAGATGTTTTGATGGGAGCTTTAGAATTTAATGTGATCTTAATAACTCAATTTTTCACAAGAGAGGGGACTGGTTTGAGTGTGCATATAGTGTATTTTGCACTAGAAAATAAAAGACTCTATGTTGTGAAAAATCAAGGTAAAATAAGACATTATCACTCAAAAAATTAAGTGGTAAATTAATATGTCATTTTGTGTTGTTGGTATGCATTTTGGCATTAGTGTTTCATATATGACACTAGGTTGTGTTGATATTATTATATTTATTTTTGATTTTTTTGAGTTCATCATTTTATTCAAACCTTGTTTTATAAAGTGAACACTAAGTATTTATGGATGGAAGTTTGCTTTGAATTTTTTCATTAACACTTAGGTTGAGTTTATATTTGAGTGTTTCATATTGGTTTGCTTTTTGGGTTCTTGTGTGTTTCAAAAACTCATCAATAAAATCCATGACCCTGTGAGTTATACTCTACCAAGCTAATGGTTATGGGTGGTTAGGGATACCTATTGAAGGCTCATTCAATTGGTTATAACGTGTTTAGATTATCCATGATATAAATGTACACCTGAGCATGTATGATAATATTAAAGGGATTCAAACCAATGATGGAAATACTCTTGTATTTGAGATTTGATTTGTGTTTAAATGTTTTTGAATATATTACTCTTTTTTTTATTTTGTAAAAATATCTAAAATGGTTTATAATTTTACTTCACAACTTGTGTGTATTAAATTTAGTCTACATAAATATTAGTTATACATAGCTTATAAATGGAATGGTGGCACTTTATGGTTGTTACTTGTTTTTTATCTGACTAAGAAATTTGAATCATTGTTAAGGGTTATAACATTTGATGAGTTTTAAAATGGTTTCTATTTAATGTATTTACATACTTTAATAGTAATATTATTAACCTATGTGTTAATGGATTTATTTATTCACTACAGAGCTAAATCTAGTTGTGCATTTAGTCTTAATAAATAATTCTCACATGTTTGTGATTATGGTGCTTATATGTTTAATAAAGTGAGATGAGATGACCCTATAATACTATTATTTCTTGTGGAATTTGAATATCTCGTAAAAATCAATTCAAAAGGCAAACATGATGGTTATTGGTTTGAAACTAATTTGACATTGATATATTTACTCTATGAATTTGGTATTCACTTATTGACAATGTTGAATAGTAGCTTGGGTTGCTTACAGTTGTAGGTTATCTTAGTTTCATTTTTGAGATATGATAACTATTTACTGGTTTTAATCAAAATATATTATCTTGTTAGAAATAAACTTAAACTATTTTTAGTCATCATCATTATAAAATATAATGATCTTTATGTGGTTTGAATGGGGTCACTAGTTTCAATAAATATTGAATACTCATTATTATCATTGTAATTTCTATTTTGATTAAGTAACTAGAATTGATTGATATTTTATCAAAGGATTGAAGAAACTTTTCAAATAGGAACAAATTAATCTTAATCATTTGCTTGTTAATTGATCACTCATCTATACTACTATTATAATAACATTTTTATTCATTATGTTTTGATGTAAAATAAAACTAAATAGCGTATATGGCTCGAAGCATGATTTTTTTACTAAATGGAGTATCAATTATCTTGTCAATGAGTAATACATATTTTGGAATCATGTAGAGGATATATGATTTTTGTTAATTATTCTAGATAGTAATGAACTTAATGAGGTTGAAGTCATGTGATTTATATTGAAAAAATTGGTATTAAATTATGGAAATGAATCATGGTATTTATGCTTGTCTATCATTAATATTTTAATAATCTTTAGGACTTTATTTGAATTCTATGTTGTTTTGGTTAATTTGCCAAGCCTTTAACATATTCATGGGTGATTAAATATCATTGACTTCTATTCAATATCATCTTGTTGATTTCTCTTAATCATTTGTTTGTTAATTGATCACTCATCTATACTACTATTTGAATAACATTTTTATTCATTATGTTTTGATGAAAAATAAAACTATGTTGCTTATATGACTTGAAGCATGATTTTTTTTTTACTAAATGGAGTATCAATTATAATGTCAATGAGTAATACATATTTTGGAATCATGTAGAGGATAGATGATTTTTTTTAATTGTTCTAGATAGTAATGAACCTAATGAGGTTTGAGTCATGTGATTTATATTGAAAAACTTGGTATTAAATTATGGAAATGAATCATGGTATCTATGTTTGTCTATCATTTAAATTTTAATAATATTTGGGACTTTATTTGAATTCTATGTTGTTTTGGTTAATTTATCAAGCCTTTAACACATTCATGGGTGATTACATATCATTGACTTCTATTCAATATCATGTAGTTGTTGCAAAACATAAGATATTATTATTTGTCTTGAAAAGGGTTTTGCAATATATTTTGATGTTTCAATAGAATGTTTTTGAATTGATAATACTTGTTTAGTTGAGTTGTAATTAACTAAAACTATATTATTATTTAGATAGATTATTGTAATATTCAAGCATCCATTCAATATTTTTTGCATTTGATTACTAAGCATGTTACTTAATGTGCTAAATAGGGTCATGAATTATAATAAGGAAATAACACTTATTCTTATATTATTAAATAAGGACTTAACATACTTAAATATAACACATTTGATTATATTTGGCTTCACTCATATTTCACTCTTGATTTTATCTTTTAGTATAATGATAACAATGTTGTATTGAAAAATGCTAGTTATGCAATGGTGAAATTTAATAATGTTTTCCAATTATTTGAATTAATAAGAATGGTGGTTGTTTGAATTCTTGTTTCTTTAATTATTTTAATTTGATAATCCCACTTGTTGGCCAGATTTTTCCCACATACCAAGATTTTGCCTAGATTGAATATATTAGCTAAGTTCCTATTTGAGTGAATGATCAAATGACCTATACAAGATTTGAAGGACTAGACCATCACAAGATGCCATTCATAAATAGATGGATCATCTTAATTGTGCATTTAATATGTACACTTGGGAGGTCAATAAGAGTTACATAGATGCATGGACATGATATTTTTCATGCCTAAATCATGTTTTACAAATTTCATGTCTTGATGAACTTTCTATCTTAAGATATATGCCTTCAAAGTTAGAATTGTAGAATGAAACATGAATGGGGATGTCAAGTTTAAAATTCATGAACTAGACGTTAAAATTCAAATGAATCAAGATCAATGATAAGCATTTGATTAGATCAAAGATAATGATGAGAAATAATCTAATAGATGTCAGAAGGTCTTAAAGATCCAATAGTGTCAATTTGATCATAGATCCCAGATCAATGGTGAGCATCAAATCAGAAGGTTAGTGTATCTCCTGGGTGAACATATAAGTGAAAATTAGATTAAGGACATTAAAATAGTAGAAGATATATGGCCCATATTCATTTTTACCAAAGAATATCAATGGTGCATGTTT
This sequence comes from Torreya grandis, assembly GCA_037957365.1. Lineage (NCBI taxonomy): Eukaryota > Viridiplantae > Streptophyta > Pinopsida > Cupressales > Taxaceae > Torreya > Torreya grandis. Next base: position 1,702,576 of record JARHVA010000535.1, on the reverse strand, counting down.
AAATGAGTAGAAGAAATATTAATGATGAGCGTTCACTGAGCATATCAAGATCGATGACTAATATTTAAATTCAAAGTTAATGTGTCCAAATAGATTTATGGTACATGTTCAATCATTGCAATCAATATTGATGATCTAGATTAAATGTCAAAATCCAAAGGATTCCAAGTGGAGAATAATTGTGACCTAGGTCAAAGTAGAAGTAAGTCCTACAAAGATCATCTTATTGACATTAGAGCTTGGTCAAATATAATTAAACAGACATAATGATACATTTAGGATGATCAATTATGAATTACCATCACCATTGAATATTGATATGGACATCTGGTTGAAGATTTAGAACTTGTCGACCCTATTTTCTAAAGTTACAATATTTTTTTATGAGCATGTTCATCATTTCTTGTAAATAAGATCTATGCATACAATGAGCTCCAAGTTCCTATAATGGTTCAAAGGTATAATGGGTCTATTTAAACCTAACATATATATCAAGAAGGAAGTTATTAAATATATAGGTTTTCATTGATATAATAGTTATAGGAAAAACAATAAACAAGATTGGTTTTCAATCTATAAAAGAGACCTATGCTCAGATATTGAAATGGGGAAAATATGTGATTAATGAAAGAGTGTATCATTTTTTTATAATATCATAGCTCAAAAAAATAACTACTAAAATCAAACATGATGATGGCCCTATCAATCCCAAGGGTATGATAACTTTGTCCTTATAGCATGAAGCAAGTGAAGAGTTGGTGGTTAGAGAAGAAATTAGAGCATTGATTCCATTAAAACCCATAAAGATATTTCTCCAACATACTTAGTCATGACTCATCATTAAAAATAAACCCTTTTCTTCTAGTTTATCTCTCAGCCAATGAGAGGAGCTTAAAGGCTATTGGAGCACATGAAGGCTAGTTTGTTGATAAAGGATTGGTCTTGATTGAAATAAGGTATGCATAAATTTTTTTAATGAACTACCCCCACATTTATTGATCATTAATGACTCCTCCATTTTCCCATGCATGTTCCCCATCTCTCTTATATATATAGGGTTCTAATCCTTGAAATATATCCCTCTCCTGGGCATGAGTAAACTCTACCAAGATTGAGCTTTGTAACCTCTTGAGATGAATAGATGACTATTTTAGACTCTTTTATTTTGGTATAGTGTGTTTATGTTAGTTTGATTTGAAATATGGTATAAATCTCTTCCTTGTCAAGTATTGATCTCACCTAGCTACTAATTTATCTTGATATGTAGGTCATGTTTAGTGTTTAATGCCATTTGATTAAAACTAACATGTGGATACATTGACTAGTTAGTGCCTTGAATTAGGCCTCTTCATCACTTCCCTCAGGATTTGATCACTTGGTGAACCTCTATATGAAATATTGATGCATACTAAACATTTGGAGTTGTATTTTTAGTCTTTTTCTTGTCCCATTAGTGTTTTTTTTAAGTTCAAATAGAGTGGATGAATAATCAATTTAGGTGCATCACCAACATTATCTTATATTTCTATTTTAGATATCTTTCTCTCCCTTTTCACCCTATAAATTAGTATATTTTAGTAGAAATGAGATAAGTGATACATTAGAGAAGCTAGCCTCATTAAAAATCCTAGAGGTTCAACCCCACCATAGGTGACCCATAGCCTGGGGTTGTTCCTATATTGTGGCTCAATTGGAGGGAGCCTAAAGAACTCCTTCTAAGGGTGAAAGTTAATTTTATAATATTTTCTCAAATGCTTGGTTGGACCAAGATATAAAAAAGTGGAAATATTGTTTATGTGTCTTTCCTTTTATCATATTTTATAAGTAAGCAAGTTATCACCAATGGTGACTCTAAATCATATATTCTAGTTACAAGTAGTGCAGGTGTATCTCATTAAATATTTTAGTTAGTTCTTGCATATAAGGTTAATATGAACAACTATGGTGAAACCCCTATCATTCACCTCCTTATTAGTAGTTCCAATATGATCCTCATGATCCATATGATCTTAATTAGCTTTACCAAGAAATCTATCAAAGATATGATGAACCTTACGAAGTTTCTCATGATCCTTATTATAAAGAGCATGCCTCTTACCTTCTTCATGACCCATATCATCCCTATCATGATGAGCATTACCAATCATATATAAAACCTTATAAGCAATATGATGACTCATGTTAATCCTATGATAACCCTCCTAATTAGTCATGATATCAACATAAAATTCCTAAACAACCTACTCACACCCCAACCCATTCTATATATAGCCTTAAACAAGCTCTATTAGACTAGGAAAAGAATATGATAAACATTGACATGTTAAAGGGGTATGGGCAAGAGATCTTAAAATATGTCATTAAATGGGTTAAATATTTAATATAGTAGTCAAAAGAAAGTTGGATGTAATTCATTAGGGAAGGTTACCCAAAAAATAGTAGTGACATGCTTGACATAGATGGAATCATCTCCAAGATTGAGGAGAAGTTGGGAGCCCATGAAGAACATTAAACACCCCATCACCCACCCTTCATTTATTCATTCACTCCATGTTAACCTAATTTTGATCTTCCCATCACCACTCATAAGTCCTCACCACATGATTTTCAAAGACATCATGGTTCCCCCAAACTCCTCTCAGCCTTCCCCTCATGGAAATCTGCCCAAGGGAGAGTCCATGAGGAAATGCTAATTTGTGTTGAAAGAGTCATCCATCATTATCAATCAAGGTATGATTTTGAAGCCTCCCTTTCTAGGTAAATTGAAGATTTAGATAAACATTTATACTAGACATTGGCAGTTGCAAAGGCAACATCACCTTAATTGCACATACCTTTATTCACCTCAATTACACACCTTTATTCTTTCCTCAAGTCACAATGCACACTATTAACTAAAACCATGAGCCTAAATTCCCATCATGGAACCAAATCATATAGTCAAGAAAATCCAAATTTATTCAATCCCCACCCTCCCATCCTTAGGAGTCTAAGTCATTTCTATATTGGAAATCTATTCAGAATAGTATGAAAAAAAGGAGAAAGATATGACTATTGAAGATAAGAAATTGGACCAAGGAGGTGTCACATATATCTCATCTCTCTTTGAGTCATCCCAAGAATATCATATGTCAGTCCTTGAAGAGGTAAGCATTGAATTCCATGTTGAACTCCTAATTTAAGATGATGAATTATTAGATTCAAAAGAAGAGCTTATAATTGGGACACCAATAGGTAGGGGTGAGTATGTTTTAGTCTTTCAAAATGAAAAGATAGATGAATTCAAAGAGGAAGCTGAGATAGAGGATGAGATACAAGTACAAGAAAAATTACCTCAAAATAAATTTACTCTATTGATACTTCCTAATTTCATGACTTCTTCCCCTAAAGAGCAATCCATATAGGTACCAATTCCTTTTATGCCTCAAGACCCATCCATACTACCAAATCCTACACCTATTCCATTCAAAGTCCCAATCTTCCTACCTCATCAAGAGGTATTTTTACCTTCATCCACTCCACCTACCATTCCTCATGAAATATATCCATCTCAAACTTGGAAACCTTCATGGCCTATACATTTAGATTTTATGATGCTTAGTCTTTATCATGAGGATCATATTATGCCTATCCATATGATTAAGCAAAGGAGGTGGAAGAGGTTAAGAAATTTAAGGTTTCAAGCTTCATGAACTTCCTATATGAAGGGGTTACCCAGAAAATTCAATTTATATCATAAGTGGATCCATCTTGCATTTTTACCATCCACACTCAAGAAGAGGAATATGTCATGTGGGAATGGGAAGAGGAAATTTCTAATTCAAATGAGCTTCAAGAAGAATGGGATAAGAAAAATGTAGGTGTTTATGAAGAGGATATTTATATTTGAACCCCTCTTAGATGTGAAAGAGGAAATTCTACCTTCAAGGATGAGGAAGTAGAGCTACTATCTTATGTTGAGAATGAAGAAGTTGAGGCTACCAACTCCTTGGATGAGCTACCATCTTATGTAGAGGATGAGGAAATAGGTATAATATTTGATCAAATTGATGAATTTATGGGGCAACAAAAGGCTTTAAATAATCCAAAAGGCTCATTGGAGGACTTATTTGAAGTTTTGGAAGCATGATATGCTCTTTTTTAAGAAGACTATGGTCTAATTATAGCTTAAGACAACAACCTTATTAAGCAAATCAAAGAACATGGATTGGGCAGTAATTCAATACTATCACTTCAAGAGATCATTAAAGACATGGAATTTTTTTAGATCTTTATAATAGGCTACCAAATCCTTGATGAGCCTAGAAACATGGGTATGTTACCAAAAGGTAATATAGGTCTATTTGGTGCTCAATGTAGTTAACCGGATTGTGAAAGAATGTATCTTGAGTCTAAGCTAGGGGATGTTATTAGGATTAATATTATAATACAATGTTCTTTAAGGCACCTATTTTAGTTGGGAATTGTCAAAAAGGAAGAGCCACTAAGTGAGTATGTTTACATCAGAGGTTACTTTGCTCCTATTATTCCACATATGAGCATGCCAAAGGAGTTGGAAAAGAAGATAATTGCTTCCTCAGCCACCAGGCTTATAAGGGAACATGTGATATGTCATTCCCCATCTCATCATAGAGGTGAACTCAAAAAGTTACCTCTTGATCTAGGTGTATCATGCTTTGTCCTAGTTAGTTAGGTTCTTTTATACATGATTAGTTGTATGTTATCCTCTAAGTGTTGTATTAGAACATTAGTTTATTTTCTCTTACTTTATTTAGGTTAGTTTCCTTTCAATAAGTTCCTTGGAACTTTATTTTATTTTATTATTTTGGTCCTTTTTTATTTCAAGATAAGGTTTTCGAGAGAGCTTGGCAGCTAGTTTTTAGCTTCAGATCAATATGTTTAACTAGAGAGGAGATTCCATGCCCAATGGACTAGTCAATATAAATGGTTTGGGTTCTCAAGCATTGCAGGCATGATTCCTAGTTGATTCACCAAATATGTTGGCCAAATTTAGCACATATACTAAGATTTTATTTGTATTGAATAGATGATCAAAATTCCTTTTTGAGTGAATGATCAAATGACTTATACAATCTTTGAAGGACCAGACCATCACAAGATGTCATGTAGAAATGGATGGATCATCTTGATTTTGCATTTAATAAGTGCACTTGAGAGGTCTACCAAAGTTAAATAAATGCATGGATAGTATATTTTTCATGCCTAAATTATGATCTTCAAATTTCATGTCTCGATGAGCTTGATATCTCAAGATATAAGCCTTCAAAGGTAGACTTATAGAGTAAAACATGCATGGGGATGTCAATTTTAAACTCTGTTAACTAGTCATTTGAACTCAAATGAATCAAGATCAATGGTTGGAATTTGATTAGATAAAATCTAATGGAAAATGATAATATGATGGATGTCAATGGGTCTTGAAGATCTAATAATGCACATTTGATCATAGGTCCCAAGTCAATGGTGAGCATCAAGTCAAAAGGTCAATGTATCTCCAAGGTGAATGCCCAAGTGACAAATGGTTTAAGTTCATTAAAATAGTAGAAGATATATGGCCCACATTCATTTGTACCAAAGAATATCAATGGTGCACATTTAAGTGAGTGGAACAAAGATCAACGGTGCATGTTCATTGAGTGGATCAAGATCGATGGCTAATATTTAAAGTTGAAGGCAGTGGGTCCATAAGATTAATAATATGCATTCAATCATAGGGATCGAGATCAATGGTTAAGATTAAAGGTTTAAAATCTAAAGGATCCCAAATGGAGAATAATTATGGCCTAGGTCAAACAAAAAGTAAGTTTTGAAAAGATCATCTTATCACCATTAGAGCTTAATAAAATAAAATTAAAAGGACATCATGATATAGTAAGGATTATTAATGATGAAGTTCCATCACCATTGAAGCTTGATATGGACCTCTAGTCAAAGATTTAGAACTTGGCAACCCCTTTTTCCAATGTTATAATATTTTTCTATGTTTGTGTTTGCCATTTATTTAAAAAATATCTATGCATATAATGAGATCTCATTTCCTACAAAGGTTCAAAGGTAGAATGGGTCTATTTAGACCAAACATAAATATAAATAAGGAATCTATGTGATCTATAGGTCTACATCAATATAATATCTATATGAAAACTAATAAAGGAGAATGGTGTAGACACCATAAATCCATACACTATGATTCCAAATATTAAAATTCCCTTGGACCACCTTAGGAACCCCTTAGGACCAATCAGACCCTTCGACACCTAACCAAGCCTAACCATGGTTAGTTTGATAAAACTAGCTTAACTAACCTTTTACCCACTATTATCCTTGACCTTTGACCACTAAAGGTTAGGATGACTATCGACGGTCACCCTAACCACTAATAGTCAGGGTGTACCTCCTCAACCACAAATATGCAAGTCATCGTGCCTTGATTTTCTATAAATAACTCATTTTAATCTATGTGTAAGCCATTTCATATGTGATTTATAATTATAAGGCCTAGTTAAGGTCTTGTCACAACTATCTTACCATGCCTATAATAATAGAGGAGCAGGGAGGTGAGATTTATCTACAATTATTATCAAGAGCTTGTGCATCTAGAGTTCTTTTATTTTTTAGGTCAATCATCATCCATAATATAATGATCTAACCATCATGTCAGAGAGCCAACTTGCCTCTACTACTCCACCAAAGTGCCAAGTATTGTTACTCTACCAAAATCATGTCACACTCCACCAACAAGATAAACACCTCAATCAACCTTCTATAAGATAAGTATTTGCTTTGTGATATTTATTTACTTTATTTGCCTTTTATACTCAGTTTAGTACTAACCCATCTCTTAAAAATCCACATTGTGATCTTATCAATCAGCCATTTACCAACCCAAACCTATACATAGTAACCATTGATAGTTATCTCAACCACTGATGGTCTACCCAATCGCTGATGGTCAGCTCGATCACTGATGGTCGCCTTAACTACTGACAGTCACATCAACAACCAATGATCACTATGGAAAGAAATAACTACAAGTTATTTCCACCTACCTACCCTCAACCAAATATAGTTTTCTATGTTCTTTTCCTATTTATAGATCCCTACCTAATTTTATGAAATAGACCTGAGCCATTTAGAACTAGTATTAATTTGCTTATTGCTATATTAGTCATTTCTAGTCTATTTCTTTAAAAAGCATTTCTTTTTATCAATTTTAGTACCTTTTGATTATTATTTCAAGTAATTTTTATTCTATTTTATAAACTTAATTATTTAAAACATATGGATTGAAAACAACTAAGGAAGATTTTTCTTCTGGGATCTAGTTAGCGCTATGCAATCTATTTTGCTATCTATCTAACTAACCATTTGCTTTAGTACAATCTTATTTATAGTTCATCCTCCCAAGCTAAAGAGTATTTCTTCTCAATAATCTAATTCAATTTACACACAACCAAATAGGTTTTTCAACCATATCCATTTTTATTTTTTTCTTCTTCTCTTTCTAAAATATAAGCTAAAATTTATTGAAACATTATAGTATGCTCGGTGGGACCTTGAGTCTTTACTTTGGGTTTCTTTCCCCTGCATCTATATTCTCTTATCTTTATTTGTTCTCATTAACAAAACTAGTATCTCTTTTGGGTTTAAAATCAATTACATCCATTACTTTCTTCTAATTTTATCTCACTTTGAATTAAGGCATAATAATTCTATCGTATCATGACTTTTGTTTCACAAAATAGACCAAACCATTTTCATCAATTAAACATAAAACAAAATTGATACAAGGCTTAACTAAGATTTCATCAACTAGTGGTAATCTTACCCTTTCCCGACAATCCTACTTGGAGGTCATTACCAAGGGGAGAACCAACTCAGCTCTCTAGTTGAGTATAAAATTTGGAAAATAGTAGATATTAGCAAAGCACCTGACACCCTTATCATTGTAATGTGTGAAGTAAGGGGGTAGGCCCCAATACTAATCCATATATTGATTCCCAATACAATTTTTTTTGAGCACCTAAACAACCTGAAACCAACCATAGATTGCTTCTATAATACATGATCTACATGCCAACTTCTATCACACATTCTCATAACTTAGGGCATAAGCCAAAAGCAAGATTAAAATTAACCATAGGATTTTAATGTACTCTAGTGTGTGTTGGATTTCCTTGATCATTTTATTTCTTTTTCTCTATTTGAGTTGTAAGATTATTTGTTTTTTATTCTCATCCTACTTGCATGGTTCTTACTCATCAACAATGAAGAGACTTAACAAGTCAGGAGCCATCTATATATTATCTAGTCTCCTCTACCTCTTCATCCATGGAGTATATCTCATATGCTGAGATTTCTCCCCATCATTTTTATGCTTCTAGTGTACCTTGAGTAGTTTCCCAAGGCAACCTAAACTTTATTGCCTTTTTGGATAATAACCCAGTAGCCTTGTAGAATTATCTTAACATAGTAGCTCATTGTACACCCATTTTAGTACCACCTACTGATCCACCCTATGGTATTCCATTAGAATTTTTAGGTAACTCTTATATTAACACTATCACTACCTAACTGTTAGCTACTCAAGCATCTCCCTTAGCTGGAAACCCATCTAACACAACCATGTAAAACCAACCAACTCAACCTTATAACACCTAAACACCTCTTATCTCAACTAACAATTCTTCCAACATGGACACCACCCAACCTTTACCTACCAATACTCCAATTACTAATGGAGTACCTACTACCACCACCACCACCATTCCTCTTATTACCTCCACTATTCCTAAAAATGCAGCGGTGCCCATACCTTTTACCTTACTACCTATCACAACTAGAGTTAACACTTATCCTTTTCTTATGACTCAACCACCTATGCTCACTCAAAAATACATACCCTCTACCCAACTACCGGTGACCACATATTCACATGTGGCTTCTACCCAACCACCTACAAACACTTACCCATATATGAAAACTTCTCAACCCTTGGCAAATTATCAATATGTAACTCAACCCCAACCATAGTATGCACCTTACAACCCTTTAGGTACACCACCCCAAATGGACCTAATGAAGATGCACATGAATAAGATGACAAATTTTGAGTTATCCATCTCTAGGGTTCACAATATCATATCTTATGATTAGATCTGTAATGAGCCCATCTACCCATCTATGCCTATCAAGCCATATCCTCATCAATGGGAACTTCCCATGTTTTCCAATTTTTAGAGTAATGAAGATCCCTAAAATCACCTTAGAGAATTATATCATTCATGTTATTTGATTACCTATGATGATGCCCTACTTCTTCAGACTTTTCCTATGTCTTTGTCAGGACTAACATTGGATTGGTATAGTGCCTTAACCAATCATTCCATCTTCTCCTTCACCCAACTAGACCAAAATTTCTTGGACCACTTTTTGATAAATATCTCCAAGAAGGTTTTTATCACTGACCTCTACTCTATCTAGTAGTTTGATGATGAATCTATTCCCAATTTTGTATCTTATTAGTGGAGCCTAATCAACCAACTCTCCTTTTTTCCTACCTCAACCTAAACTCATATATCTCTTTGCTCAAGAATGTGCCAAACATATCTCCTCTACATTGCATGTCTAGATCTTCCAAACCTTTGATGAGGCTTTTACCATGGCACATAAGCTTAAAAATAGAGCCATTAAATAAGGAAAGCTAAAGTTGAAAAACAAGAACTCTACCTATAAAACTAATGAGGCTTCCCCCTCCAAACTAAATAACCAAACCAATACTAAGACTAAAATTAAGGGAACTATGAATGTGGTTATCCTTAAAGCTACTTCTCCATCATCTACCAACCAACCAAATTCCTCTAATTCCTCTAAAAAAAACATGAGAAGCCAAAACCAGAACAACCAAAAGAAATTTAGTCTATTTGGAGAGTCTTATGCTTCAATCCTAGAGAAGCTATTGAAAACTAATATCATAGACCTTCCTCCTATCAAACCACCTTAGCAATTTGATTCTTCTCATCTTGCACTTAGTTAGTAAAATGAGAATGATTTATGCACCTTCCATAGATTAATATGGCATGATGTTAGTAGGTGAAACACTTTTAATATCATTATCTAATCCCTCATTTACAAGGGTGAGATTGTGTTGGATAACCCCAATGTACCTCAAAATCAAGCCCTTGACATCTTTAGGTAGCCTTTTAATAATCATTCACCTATAAAGAATGAGAGTAACATGGTTGAATTATCTCATGATACCCATACTATTAACATGGTTCTTGACATGCTTGTTATTGAAGGACCTACTGACCAACCTATTTGTTCCTCACCCTCTCCACTTATTGAGGTAGCAGAGTTACCTTCTTCTCTTTTAGAAGCCCAAACCAAAGAAGCACCCCTTTCTCTTCCTCCACTTATTAAGGTAGTGGTGCGATCAAACCCTCCCAAGTATGGCCAAATTTTCTACCTTTACATCTCTACCACTGACCACTCCCTAGGAGCAATGCTTGCTCATCAAGATAATCAACATAGAAACCAAGTCATCTACTACATTATCCACATGCATGTAGAGTATGAGACTTGGTACACCCATATTGAGAATATTTGCTTATATTTAGTCTTCATGGCCACTAAGCTTTGACACTACCTTCTTAACCAAAAAACCTATGTCATAACCAATAATGACCCACTCAAGTACATTCATTCCAAGCCATACCAGAACTAATGTATGGCTAAGTGAATCATTATTTTATCAAATTTTGACCTTGATTTACTTTAAAAAAATTAAATTAATGGGACAGTCATTGCCAACCAATTGGTGAAAGCACCATTATCAAACAACTAGCCTCCTCCTCTTGAGTTCCTTAATTAGTCCATAATGACCCTTTCTTAGTCAGACTTCACCTATCAAGTCACCATGTTCTTTGATGGATCAAAGTGTCAACATGGTGGGGGAGCTAGTATCATTCTTATCCCTTTTGATGGTGACCCTCTTCCTTTGTCATTTAATCTTGATTTTGAATGCACCAACAATGTGGCTAAATGTAAAGCCCTAGTGATAGGCCTTCAGACTACCTTATCCCTAAGAGTGAAAATAATCATAATATTTAGTGACTCCTAACTTGTGTTCAATCAAATCAATGGCTCTCACCAGTGTAAGAATGATGTTTTTAAATAGTACAAACAATTATTTGATAAACTCATAGCATCATTTGAACACTTTCACATCTATTCAACCTCATGATCTACTAATAAGTTCATTGATACCATGGTTTCCCTCACCTCTTAAATCCTATTTTCACCCTCTGACTCCAACTTATCTATCATTATCCATAGACTTACCCAACCCTCCTATGTCAAACTAGATTCTTCGACCATTTTCTATGTGGAAGAGACCTAACTTGACCTATAGTATTAGTAGACCTTCAACTACCTCAACCTTGCCATCATTCCTTTTAACTTTTCTAAGAATGCTCAAAGAGTGTTTATCTAGAGCTCCTCACACTATACCATTATGAGAGGAATATTTATAAATGTGGCTTTGATGGCCTCCTCTTTCATTGCCTACATAGTCATGAAGCCTCTCAAACACATGATGGTATTTATGGGGGATACTTTAGTGGCCTCATCGTAGCTAAATTCATCCTTCATATTAGCTATTACTAGCCTACCCTTAACCAAGGCTATTGTGATTATGTGAGAAAGTGTGTTAAGTGTCAACAACATGCCAATTTTCATCATATACCTAGCCATAGTCTTTGCATTTCTACTAATTTTTTGCCCTTCTCACAATGGGGTCTTAACCCTATTAGTGAAATTAAACACCATTCCTTACACTGACACCATTCTATCAGCACTATGACTAAATATTTTAGAAAATGGGTAGAGAATATTTCTTTAGTCTTGACCAAAGTAAAAAATATTATTGATTTTATCAACCATCACATCATCTATCGCTTCAGTGTTCCTCATAAGATTATCATAAAAAATGGTAAATATATTAAGAACAAGCAAATTTAGGGTCTTTAAGATGTATTTCAGATTAAGTTAAGTTTCTCCTCACCTTATCACCCTCAAGTAAATGGATAGATCTAAGCCTCTAATAAAACACTCAATAACATGCTAACTAAAATAGTAAATGCATCTAGTCAAGATTAACATTTACACATCCCTTTCACCTTATAGGCATATCACACTAGCATTATAACCCCTATGGGTTTTACACCCTTTTATCTTGTATTTGGAGTGAAGGAAGTCTTTATTATTGAGGTCAAAATACCATCTATTTTTATATATTTATAAAATTTGTTTGATACTAAACTTTATTTTTACCAACTATGAAAACCTAGTCTATGTGTGATTTTGACTATTGCACTTTTTGTCACACTTTATGCACTTGTTTTCACTCCACTGTCCCACCTATTACACACCTTCATGATGTCCACATTCATCATCACATTCATCCACCTTATCAAACCCAAACTTGATTTTGTTTTACCTCATTGACTCCCAGTTTGAGGGGGAACACCTACTCCCATACTTGGGATATTCAGAGCTTTGACTAGCAATCAATTTTTATTTTTTAAGCTTGTTGATTCAAGGACACATAAAAAAAAAGGGTAAAATATAGACACCAAAAATCTTCACATTGTGATTCTGAATGTCAAAATTCCCTTGGACCAACTTAGGACTCCTTTGGGACCAATCCAACCCTTCAACCCCTAACCAAGCTTAACCATGGTCAGTTTGACCAAAATGGATTAACCAACCTTTTACCCACTTTGACCCTTCACCCTCAAATACCAATGGTCAAGATAACCATTAGCAATCACTTTGACCGTTGATGGTCAGGGTGTACCTCCTCAACCATAAACATGCAAGTTATCCCACCTTGGTTTTCTTAAAATAGCTCATCTTAATCTATGTGCAAGATATTATATGTGTGAGTTATAATTAGAAGGTCCAATTAACATCTTATATGTGTGAGTAGGGAGGTGAGATCTATCTATAATTTTTATCAAGAGCTTGTGAATCTAGATTTCCTTTATTTTGCAAGTCAATTGTCATCAATAATCTAATGATCCAAACTTTGCATCAGAGAGTTAACTTGTTGCCACCATTCTACCAAAGTAACAAGTAATATTTCTCTATTGAAATCATGTCATACTCCACCAATGAGTCAACCACCTCAATCAACCACTTTATTAGCCTTCTATAAGATATGTATTTATTTTATGATATTCATTTACTTTATTTTCCTTTTACACTCATCCCAACACTAACTTATCTCTCAAAAATCCACCTTATGATCCCATCAATCATCCATTTACCAACCTAGACCTACACATAGTAACCATCGATGGTTATCTCAACCACTGATGATCTTCCCAACCATCAATGGTTAGCTTGACCACTGATGGTCACCTTAACCACTGATAGTCACATAAACCATCAATGCTCACTATGGTAGGAAATAAAAAGTTATTTCCACCTACCTACCCTTAGCCAAATATATTTTTCTATGTTCCTTTCCTATTCACATACCCTACCTGATTTTTTGAAATAGACCTGAGCCATTTAGCACTAGTATTAATTGACTTATTGTTATATTAGTCATTTCTAGTCTATTTCTTCAGCAAGCATTTCTTGTGTTCAATTTCAATACCTTTTGATTATTGATGTAAGTAATTTATATTATATTTTATAAAATTAATTTTTTTAATGTGTAGATTGGCATCCCCTAAGGAAGCTCTTGATTTTGGGATCTAGCTAGCACTAGACAATCTACTTAGCTATCTATCTAACCAACCATTTGCTTTAGTGATATATTAGTTGTAGTTCATCCTCCTAAGCCAAAGAGGAGTTCTTCACAATCATCTAATTCAATGTACACACAACCAAATAGGTTTTTCAACCATACTCATATTTAGTTTCTTCTTTTTTTCTTTTTGAAATATAATATGAAATTCATTGAAACATTTAGTTTCCAGTCTATAAAAGAGAATTATGCTTAAATATTTAAATTGGGAAGATATGTGATTAATGAAAGATTGTCTCATCTTTTGATACAATCATAAACCTAAAAAATAGACACTAAAATTAGACATGGCAATGGTCTTATCAGTCCCAAGGGTATGAGGACTTTATCCTTACAGCATGAAACTAGTGGAGATGGCATAGAGGATCAAAATAAAAAGAGCAAGTGGTTGGAAAAGTATTTGAAGCATTGATTCCATTCAGAACCATAAAGATCTTTCTCCAACATACTTAGTCATGAATCATCATGCAAAACAAACCCTTGTTTTCTATTAGATCTCTCAGCCAATGAGAAAAGCTTTAAGACTATTGGAACACATGAATATTAGCTTGTTGATAAAAGATTGGTCTTGATTGAAATAAGGTATGCATACAAAAAATAATCAATGAACTACCACAACATTTATTGATCATTAATGACTCCTCCATTTTCCTATGTAGTTCCCCATGCCTCTCTACTATATATATAAGCTTCTAAGCTTTGAAATAGATCCCTCTCTTGGGCATGACTAGACTCTACCAAGATTCATATTTGTAACCTCTTGAGATGAATAGATGACTATTTCATATTCCATTATTCTGGTATAGTGTGTTAATGTTAGTTTGATTTGCATATGTGGTAAAAATCTCTCCCTTGTCAAGTCCTGATCTCACCTAGCTAATAGTTTATCTTGTTATGAAGGTCATGTTTAGTGTTTAATGGCATTTGATTAAAACTAGCATGTGGATACATTGACTAGTTAGTGCCTTGAATTAGGCCTCTCTATCACTTCCTTTAGGCTTTGATCACCTGATGAACCTATGCATGAAATATTGATGCATAACAAACATTTGGAGTTGTAGATTCAGTCTATTGCTTGTCTCATTAGTGTTTTTTATAATTTTCAAGTAGAATGGATGAACAATAAATTTAGGTGCATCACCAACATTAGCTTATATTTCCCTTTTAGTTATCTTTCTCTCCCTTTTCACTCCAATAATTAGTAGGTTTTAGTGGAAATGAGATAAGTGATACATAAAAGGAGCTAGCCTCATTAAAAATCCTAGAGGTTCAACCCCACCATATGTGACCCATAGCCTAGGATTGTTACCATATTATTACTCAATTGGAGGGAGCCTAAAGAACTCTTTCCAAGGGTGAAAATTTACTCTACAACACCACCATTAAGAGCTAATGTAAATCTTTATGTTATGATTATTAATTACATCTCACTATTTAAAATTAATAGTATAGGCTCAAGCATTAATGTAAAAGAGATGTATAAATATAACATCTCATGTATGAATAGATTTATTACTCATTTTTAATCTTAATTATGTTGCTTAAGTTCATAGACTAGCTTTATTTAATTTTGAAGATTTCTCTTTTGGCACTCAAAAAAGGATAACTCTTAGAGACAAACATGTTTCCATAAATAGAATCTATCTAATTAAGATGCCTATCATAGATGAATTAATATACTTATTTTATTCTTAAGATTTTTTTAATAGGATGTGATTGGTATAATGGAACATGGATGCCTAAATAGTGAAGCTATGACACTAAGTTTTGAAGTCTAAATATTTTAATGGGGTAACATTATATGTATCTATTTTAATTGTTATAAAATTAATGGATTTTGGGATAACACTCTTATTGTATTATACATGTAATTTTTCTTAAAATATGAAGAGGTAATTAATAAGCTACCTTGTATTAATAAAATATAGAAGTAAATGCTAATTAATTATATTTCCTTATCAAGGAAGGTTATTTATTTATGGATATTAATGTTGTACCTTGGAATAAATTGAATAATTATATTTCATGTATAGTTTGAATTATTATTTTTGATGATTGTTGCATGATTATTAATGTTGTATTTTTTAGTATTGAGTTGGGTAATACTCCTTGATAGTATATTTTATAATTTTAATTACCATAATTGAATATTTATCATGAATAAAATCACATTTATTTGTGTATAGATTGATTAGTTAAATAATGTTTTAAATTTAATAATGAAATACTTATGATATGTAGTTTCTTGTACCTTTATTAACACGATAGCTATTCTCTTCAAAATGATAACTTGTTTAAGGTTGAGAATAAATAAGTTGGTATTATGGGAAAAGATGACTTGTGAGAATATTCAAGTCTAAATTTATAAAGGTATTAAATTATGCCTATACATCTCAATCTTAATATGATTTAGGGGGTGAAATCTTTATTATAATGCTCACTCATGAAGACCTAATCTTAAGGAAGTTCAATTTTGTAAACTTTACTCTAATCTTCAGTTAAGATCAAATCTGAGTTGTTCAAACCTATTGATTCTTTCATTACAATTAGTGTGGAAAAACACTCTATTTGAATGTTGTTTAAAAAAATATTGGGTTTCATTACATTGGTATCAAAGCATGGTTCTTGTTAAAGGTAACTTTGGAGAAAACACTTTTTAAATTTTTACCCTACATTAATATATAATTTTTTGACTCTTCAATATTGTTAGAACAAGATGATGAGGAATGGAAAATGTCAATACCAATTAGGCTAATAAAAATGCATAGAGGTATAAACCAAGATAGAAGCCACAGTGCTCCAAATTAGATTAAAAATAGAGTTAAACCTCATCCCATTAATAGTGTGGGTAGTAATAATGAGTTCCTTGATGCTACTATAATTGGATTAAATTAAATTGAAATCCATGAATAAGTCTTGAATGGGATTTTTCCTACCTTAAATGTCATTTAAGGTAGAATTAAAAATCAAAAACATGGGATTAATAACCTTGAGGGTATTCCTTAAGAAGGATTACATGAGTTGGAAAATGAGAAAAGAGAGGATCAATTACTCCAATAGCTAACCTTGGTAGTGGTAGCCCCAATCATTAAAGAATTTTAAAATATTCCTCCACCTACCTTTTCAAGGGAAGAATCTAGTGATCCAATTGATGCTTGGTTGGTACACTTGTAAAAATATTTTAATATACATAAAATGACCTCTACTGTAAAATATAAGGTGGTAGCCTATGAAATGATTGGTGTTGTTTTCTTATCATGGAATCATCTCTATGCTCTAGAAGGGTACTATCTTATGACCTTTGGGTTATTTTTGAAAGATAGTTCTGAAAAAGATACTTAAGTGCCAACTTTAAAGAATAAAAAATCATGATTTTTAGCTACTGAATCAAGAAAACATGTGTATTTGAGTATGAAAATAAATTTCTAAATCTAAAACATCATGTAAATTATATGGATGACAAAGAGACTAGAATAAAGTTACTAAGTTCATACTAGGATTGAAGGAAATATTGATGCATGACATCAATATAACCAATTTAAAAACCTTGGTGGTTATTATTGAGTTTGACCACAAGGCATAAGAGAAGGAAAATTATTAATAGGAAGTAAGGGAATATTTTAAGAAGTGTAGACAACAAAATAAAACTAAAAATCTCTCTCCCACTCCTAAAAATTTCAAGAAATAAGTTCAAAATCAAAGGTTTACAAGGATTAATATTGGCTTTGGTAAGTTCTTAAGGAATAATAAAAACTTAAAGGCCCATAACACACCAAAATCAAAAACAAATAGTAGAAACCAGACCCAAGACCATTAATGTAGATATTCCATAGGAGCATATGTTATTATTATTTCACCCACAAGATTTGTACAATGATAAGAATGTGGTGATATCCACTACTATAAGGATTGACCAAAGGTGAAACTTGGTCAATTAGCCAACCAGTGGGTGTATGCAAATGTTGACAATCAATATGTTGATTTCTAAACTAATTCTATAGAAATTAGAGTTACTTTATTTATTTTTAATGTATCCATCTTGATTTATTATAATATTATAGATATCTTTATTTCAATTTTTGAAGAAAATAAGTGTATTTTAAACCCTATTAGAGCTAGAGGAAGGTTGGGAGGTAGAGTTTGGTATAATAAAAAGGGTGTTAATCTATAAATTCTTTAAGAAAGGTTAGCTAGATTTAGGAGTTTTCAAGACTAAATTGAACTTATTTTTAGATCCTTTAGGATACTATAATTTAATCCTTAGTATGGACTAGTTACAACCACATCAAATAATGGTTGATTATTTTGGGAAAAAGGATGTGATGCATAGATAGTTTTATTAGAATCATGGAAGTGCAAGGCATTCAAAATACTAAGGGCACATAAATTATTTTCAGCCTTAAAAATAAAAAGTTAGTGGATAAGGGATACCAACTATATGTTGTTCAAATGTATGAAATATCTAAGGATAAATAACCAATCTACAAATATTTCCCTTTCCTTACGTAATTTATGGATGTATTTATAGAAAAAATTCTTAGACTTCCGCTTAAATGTGAATTTTATTTCTATATAGATATTATGCCAAGAGTTTCACCTACTTCTAAGGCCCATTTTAGATTAAATGTGGCATATTTATAGGAACTAAAACTTTAACTGCAATAAATTTTAGAAAATGGTAGCATTAGACAAAGTGTATCTCCTTGGGGTGTTATGGTTGTGTTTGTGAATAATAAGGATGGGCATCGAGGTTATGTGTGGCCTATTGAATTATTAATATAGTGAGGATAAAAAATCCTTATCCATTTCCAAGGATATATAATAAATTTGATAAAATTAAGGGAACATATGTATTCTCTAAAATTGATTTGAGATCAGGCTATCATCAGCTGAGAATCAAGGAGGAAGACGCGCAAAAGACTAATTTATGAACTAGATATGGTCACTATGATTTTAGATTTATGCCATTTGGTCTAATAAATGGGTATGTAAATGTAGCTAGGGGAAAATTCCATGAAAATTTTAGGTAAAATGATCATGTTATTTAATCAACATGATCACATTATTTAAATTCTAGCTTGATAATTATCGAGCCATAATGTGATCATGTTATTGAGAAAACTATAATGCATATGTGTTAGTGTAAATTTAAATAACATGTACATTGTTAATAATGTGTATGTGTTATATAGCATGTACACATTATATAATGTATTATACAATTAATATGCATTTATGTGTTATAAGACCAAAATCATATCCAAGAGCATGTGGGAGTTTGACATGAAGCCATCTTTTACCATAAGCTTATATTTACTACTTTAAATGTTAATGTAAACTTATACTTTAAATTTATTTTAGTAAATATAATAAATTAGGGTCACTCAACATTTGATAGATTTTGTCTCATAGTTTCATGCCTTACGATGTGGAAAATAGTTTTTCAAAATCTAATCAGGTTAGTACTTAAGCATTTTCAAGGTCTAAGTATTAAACCTAGGGATTTCAGGACATAACTTTTGTAATTGATATCCATTTTTGGTAAACATATAGTCATTTTTTAGGTTTTTGTGCCTTTTATATTGATTCTTGGCATTTATAAGAGTCTTATATTAGTTAAAATTGAAGTTTTCAAACCACTCACTTTGAAATTGATGCAAAGTGGTGTGATTGGGGTAGCATAGGTCACATTAATGACCTACACACATCTAACCACTTTGAATTTTAATTTCACTTGATCATCATCCCTCCCTCATCCTTGATCACTTAATACTCATCCCTCATTACCCCTAATCACTCTTTCATCATTCCTCATTGTCCCTAATGATTACCTCATTGACCCTCACTATCCCTAGTCATCTCTAATCACTCCTCCATTGACCCTCACTATCCCTCATCATCCATAATAAATCCTTCCCCATATTTCATCATCCATAATCACTCTTTCCTCATCCCTTATCATACATAATTTCTTCTTCATTTTCATTTACTCCCTCATCATCCCTACTCATCCCTAAGTACTCCTCATTGACCTTAATTATCTTTCATCATCTCTAATCACTAGGGCTTATCATCACTAATCACTCCATTTATTATCACCATCCCTCATCATCCCTAATCACTCACATCTCATCCCTCATCATAAATAAATAATATTTATTCATATCTCATCATCACTAATCACTCCCTCATTGACCTTCATCATCCCTTACCATCCTTCATCACTCCATCATTGACCCTCACCATACCTTACCATCCCTAATCTCTCCATCATCATCTAGCATAAGTATATACTATAAATATATATTTGATTCTAATCATATGTTATTTTTTCCATTATAATAGAAAATAACCTTTTTTTAGGACTTGTGTTGTAAATACCCATTTGTGATAGTCAATTTTATTACTGAATGAATTGGATGATCTTCTAAATTTATAGTCAAGTAACATAGTCATTAACACAAAATAGAGTCTAAATTTTAGTTCATAAAATTATATTTGTTGTATATCTGACTAAATGAAACTTTATTTGGTTCCACCTTTGGTATTTTGGTTCAAAAGATAAAAATTAAACACAAATCTCTTGTATAATTTTCTAATTCTAAGAAGATTTGAATCAGATGAAAAATTATTTAGTGTTTCCCATTCCTTTATTAATTGAATATTTCTTAGGTTCACACATGCACTCATGTGTATAAATTGTACCAAATATTTTATCTCTTACATGAAAAATGAACATTTATTCATGTTATCACAAAAATATGTCTCTGTAAAATGTGAAACACTAGTTCAGCATGGTGTAGATGTTCATCCCATATTTTCTAAATATCAATATGTCAACAAGATAGATTTAGAAAATGACATAGGTAAATGTCTTGAGGATGTTTTTAAACATATTAAAATGAATGAATTCATTGTATGAGTTAACCTAAAATGCATAAACAACTAGTTAATCAATCCTTCATTTATTTTTAAAATTATATTCTAAATGTCTATAGGTTTAACATGAATATGATGATACCCAAACTTAAGATCGATTTTGGAAAATACTTATACACCATGGATATGGTATAAAAATTCCTCAATATTTAAATGAGGATAATATTTATTCACTTTAATCTTGTTAATATTTTTTTAATTGATTCAAATTTTGGCACAAACACAATTGGGTTTTTGCAAGGCAATGATTTGGGCATGATGTGTCCATTATCCATGATTTCATGGATCTACCACTTGATCCATTAATTATCTATAAATGATATGTTGTATACAGAAGTTTGAGGTAGAGTTATTTAAGGGATATAATCAATAGTATTATTTAATGTATAATATGCATGAACTTATTTAGGTGACTGAAAGATATCCTTGTATTCATCTAGTTTATGGTTCAATTATTTTATCTTTGTTATTGTTGGAGAAACTACACTATGATATGTTGAAATAAAGATGTCATTAAACATTTAGTTCTTACCATTAAGAGTATACTCCTTACTAGAACTCACAATATTCTTGCACTTCCTAGTGCTAATGACTGAAAGATTATGAACTAACTATGATACATGGTATTTTAAATCATGAAAATCTATCACAAAATATCAAGGATTTAATTCATAGACTACATGTCAATGGTAAATATATGGTTGACTACATGTAAAACATCACACACCTATAATGTTGAGATTTCACAAAGGATTGTATCTTTAAAAAGTTTGATTTTGTACACCAAGTGACACTACTAGGTGATCCATTTCTCAAGGACTACACTAGACCATATACTAGAGTATGGTTATGGATGATGTATACATTTCAAGTTCAATTTTAGAAAATATGATTTTGGAAAAATTAAATTCTTCTGACTTCTATTAGAAATGATGAAGTGTATTGTCTCACCATTGATCTACATTTGTTAATGAAATAATATTTTTAATTCATATAATATTTTATTGGGGGAAGTAGAGATATTTTTAGTACTGACCATATCATGGGGCTCATAATCTATTATCTAATTAACATTTTATAGTGCTAGATAACTTTTACCCACTTCTCAAGATGTGCAAGTAGAGAGCTCATAGTGTGAAACTCTTCATTGTATTGAATATTGAAGTTATTAATTAAGCACCACTTTCCAATCTTGGACTACTTGTTCTAATCATTTAAAAATTATTTTCCACTCTCTGTTATGATGACTCAATATATATATATATATATATATATATATATATATATATATATATATATATATATATATATATATATATATATATATATATATATATATATATATATATATATATATATAAGGCCTTAAATATAGATATTTGGATCATAAAATGTCTTCATATGGAAAGCAATTGATTAGTTTTAGGAAATCACATAGCTTGGTGATCCTCATGTTTTTACTACCCATTTTTGGTGTTATGGTGGTTTTAATTGCTTCTCTTTTATGGTATACTTTTAATTGTGAATTACATCATTTCTAATAGGCCCATATTTTTTCATAGTTGTTAAAGTTTCAAATTTGCCTCCTAATCATTTTTATCACTATTTTTTAGATTTTATGATAGAAATCAACTCTCCACTTGTAACTCCTAACATTTTTAAACCCCAAAAAAATACCACCATCAAGGTATTAGATGGAGTGACTAAGGATGAGGATGGATGAGGAGGAATTGAGTAGAGCTAATGAGGGAGTCAATAGGGATGATGAGGGATGGTGAGGGTCAATGAGGCAATGATTAGGGAAGATGAGGGAGTGATTAGGGATGATGAGTGATGGTGAAAAGTAATGAGGGAGTGATTATGGGAGATGAGGGATGAATGATTAGAGATGATGAGGTATGATGAAGAAGTGATTAGGGATGATGAGGTGATGTAGGAGAATCACTATCCAATATAAATAGTGATCTGTTTTACATGTTTTGAGTCTTTAAAAGGTGGTCAATGTCATAAAATTTTTGTAGGAGTCTTTATAAGTTTCTATTTTTGTGTAAATTTTTAAATAGAGTTATATTCGACTTTCTCGCCAAATCTTTCATTTGAATTTTTGAACTTTCATAGAGACTTCAATCTTATTTCAAGAAATCCAATGTTGAATTTGGTGTGGTTATAATTTAGTGAGTATTTTATGATGTTATAACACATATACCTAAACTCATATTAGATAAATATGTTAGTATTTGAGTTAGTTGAGGACACTCTCAACATAAAAAAGAAGTTATAATTTAGTTGATGGTTATTTGGTAATAAGAGTCTTGTCCATGTCTTATTTTGTATTCAAAGTCATATTAAAGAGAGTTGGAGGGGGTAGGATTTGATAAAAATGAATGTAAAGAACCCAAAGTAAGTGAAAGACAAGTTTTGATTATTTGTAGACAAGAAAGCAAACTGACCTTGCATCTTCTTGAATATGCAAAATAATTGGCAATGTGCATGATCATGAAACACGATTAGTAACAAGTTATTTTTGATCTTGGCATGAGTGGTAAATTTAAAATAACTTTTGTTTGATGGTAATTATATAATTTTTCATTTGAGTTTAAAATCTTTTCAATGTTCACATTAAAAACTTATACCCTATGTTTTTACAAACTATGCCTTGAAATCTGAGTGAAGGTCAGAGTCTTGTGGAAGAGGAGATTATATTTGCTGGGATTTTGGAATGTATGAGTAGTTAGTAACTTGATATAACAATTAATTAATAGTATTTAAAAATTGTATGTTTTTATTTTACTAAGGACATTCTTTGTTGAATAACACAACCCTATTTTCTATGAGCAAAAGTTGAGTATACATCTATATGAGAAGGTATATGCATGAATTAGAGTTAAAATTCAAATGTATATATTGGTGAGTTTATTATAATATGATCATGAAGTCTTATATTCTTTCAAGTATCTTTCTTATATTTGGATGAGTAAAAATAAAACTAACATAATCCTACAGTCGTCAAGAAACTTAACATAGTCAAAGTGGTATCTCATGGAAATTGGCAAATCGAGTGTTATAGATGGAAGGAATTGATTTTTTAAAGTGTGTAAACATTATTAATAGGAGTTTCAACCTTCATTCTAATTTAGAACCATTTTTGGAATGAATTAGATCAAATAACCTCTTCTTGAATTACTAAAGACCTGTGATTGAGTACACAGTCTATTCAAATTTGGCTAAGTCAATCTACTATAACAATATAAATGTAAAATTATACTTAAAATTTAGAGTATTAAATATAATATTATGTAAAAACATGGATTTATGTGTAATTCCTACATGTTCATGGAGATGGTTTTGGTCTTATAACATATCAATGCATATGCGCTATATAACACATACACATCATATAATACATTATATAATACATACTCATTATAGAATGCATACACATTCTATAACGTGTACACATTATACAATGCATATGCATTCTATAATGCATATGTTTTATTTCAATTTAAATTGAAAACTAAGCCTTTAGGCTCTAAAATATCTTAGATTTCTGAGCCAAAGGTTGGTGACTATGCATATATAGTCAAGACTGAGAATTTTGAGAAAAAATAAAAAATTTCAAATTCAATCGCCAAATACACTATTCATTTCAACATCAAAATTAAAAAATATACCATCATGATGAGTGTGCTATTCACTTTCTAAATATGTGATTTTTATAATTTTAGCACTGTTTTAAAGGTTCAAACTATATTTATTTCTAACTACACCTTTTTTAGGCCACTACATACTACACCTATACATTCCTATTCATGTTTATCTAATTTTTTTTTCCTTGATCCAATTGCAAAACAAATTATATGGTAAAAAACTAGGCCTAATTCTACACACATTATAAAAAAATCAATTTTCCTTTTTTTTTAAGGTAGTTAGGGTGGGCTGCATGGTCAGCTATCCATTTTTTTTGTTAGTTTTCATGATCTACTTAATTTTAAAATTAATAAAAAAAAAATTCATTGAAAAAATATTAAAAAAAATCATAACACACTAGAAGATGTTATCTAAATATTATGATGCTAAAAAAATGGTGGGCCACACGACCATCTATCTTCTATGTTTTCTTTAAAAAAATAGGAGGATATCTTCAAATTTTAGATTTTTTACCTACTTATACTTAACCATTTTTCAAAGAAAAAAGTTTTTTGGAAACTAGACACGAAATGCTACAATTCATACTTTTATACCATCTTCAAATTTTAAGTGTAACCAGCTCAAATTATCTACAAATTTTTAAATTTCTGAAATTTTAGAAAAAATCATGTCCATGGTTAGGCCCTTTTTTATCCTCCAACTTTGTGCACTTACCCAAATACACCATCTAAATTTATGAACTTAATGAATAGTGTTTTTTGCGATTTCTTGGATAAGTTTGTGTTATTTTTCCTAGATGGTCCATTTTGATTTACTCTAAAAATGTGGTCAAACATGAATAACACTTGAGATTATTATTGAAAATACTAAGACAACATAGGTTGTACAAATTTTTTTCCAAATCTAACTTCTTTAAATCTAAAATTTATTATTTGGTTCACATCATATCTAAATATGGTATTGTTGTAGATCCGAAAAAGATCAAGGCAATATGAGAGTGACTTGATCCCACTAACATACATGAAGTGCATATTTTTATGGGATTGGTTGATTACTATCATAGGATTGTGGATAACTTTTATAACATATCCAACCTAATAAATTTATTGTAGCATAATGAAAAAAAATAGACACCCCTCTATGGAAAATCATTCCAAAGGCTTAAGGAGATGTTGAATACAACACCTATACTTTCCATTCCTAACCCAAATGGAAATCTCAAGGTCTGTGCAAATCCTTACAAGGATGGATTTGGTGGAATTATAACCCAAGATGTAAAATTGGTGGTTTATGCATTATAAAATTATAAGGAGAATGAAAATAACTATCATACACATGATATAGAGCTTGGTACCTACTGATGGTATGTTTGACACAACCGCACTAACTCTAGGGGATAAAGGGTGAAGGAAAAGACTCAATTGATGAGTATTCATCATTTTTTATTCCCTTCCAACTCTCATAAAAGGAATAAAATAATGACAACTTCCCCAAAGGTATCTGTATACTAGGTCATGCCATACTATATACTTCAATTGGTCGATGTAGTCTATTACATGTCAAGGGGATTATTTGGAGTATTTATTTAAGACTTATGCAAGAAAATTTTGGTCTATTTTTTGTATAGAAGGACAAGCTAATTTAAAGTTTTTGAAAAAATCATTGTTGATTGGTATTTGTTTCTAGTCTACTAATTTCAGTAATGCATGAAAGAAGACAAGTGAAAGGATGAACATGCAGTCTAGATAAAGCTTGAATAACTAACTAAAATTTAGACTATGCTCTAAAAATAAACTAACCAAGATATAAAATAAATAAATAAAAAGAGAGAATGTAAGGATAAAATAAAGATGAACTATCTTTCTAATGAGGGAAATTCTAATTCTATTAAATAGATAAATATCCTAAGAAACTAGTCCATGTTTGTCTAATATAGAACAATCATAAAATAGGGAAAATGCAAGATTATGAGGATAAATAAGCTATGTAAAAGAGTGAAACAAATCCACCATAGATATGATCAGATAATGAATATCAATCACAAAGCTTCCATATAATATATAATTCATGAAACACGATAGTTATATTCATCAATGTTTAGGAGAACTATAAAAAAGCCATCAAATAACCTCAACTCATGTTCAAATGGAAAACTAAGTATGAAAGCATGAAATTATAATATAAATAAAATTTATAAGTCCTTTACTCTAGCTCTAATTCTTAATGGACTATCCCTCATTTCAATGGATAAATGGTGTTATTTAGGCCACTTAGTCCACACAATCACAAATCTAACCACTTGATTGGTGGTGGAAATAATTAGTGAGACGTGTCTATATCATCTTAAATTTGGAACAAACCATGTAAAATCCCAATGAAATCAAGTTTAAGGCCCTAGTAACTGACTTTTCAATTGAATCATGGGTGGTTATATTTGTTGAAGGTCTTCTCAACTTGTATAGTTGGCCATAATTTACTCGATCATGCCCATACATAATTAAGATGGCTAATTTTTTTATGCTTTAGCTTAATCCCAATGCCCATGCCAAATATTCTTATTTAATACCTATTAGGATAAAATAAAACATAGATTTATCCTCAAATTGCATACAAGAGAAACTATGAAACAAATCAATCAAACATATAGAAAATAATCATAAACATGCACAAAATAGGAGACATTAGATTTAACGTGGTTCATCCATGATGGGATACATCCACCCAACTTATCTAGTATATTATTTCTAGCAATACAAGGTAGAAACAAATCCTACAAAAAAACCTGTTACACCTCTCTACCTTCTCTACCTCCTCTCTATGAACATTTTTTTTTTCATTTCATCCATGTATCAACACATTTTGGGGAAAAAAACCTAAACATAACCTCTACCATTAGATCTATAAACCTTTAGTCAATGGACTAGATTGGCTATGAAATTACAATTTTACAACCTCCCATGCCATTAGGGATACAAAGAATGGGATCCAAAACCTGGCTAAAATAACATCAAAATTTTAACCTCTGATCCTGTAAGACAATCAAGATCCACACTTAATAATACCAACATCTAATCTACCTAAGAACCTATGTACATAAGAATCTTTAGCCACTAAAAGAAAAATGACTGATGATTGTACAAGTTTGAGTGGATTTACAGTCCCATTTCTAGGTTTTGATGGCTTAAATGAGTAAAATAGGTAATATAAGTGTCAATTTTAAGCCCATATTCTATTCATTAATGCCCATGTATCTTACTTAAAAAGGGCACTCCATGTGTCCAATTATTACTAATCAAGAAGAGCTATAATGTTGTTTATCTATCAAGTTACTACCACAAGTAGATTTTTCATTATCTATCTATCAATTGCCAAGTGTTTGAATATCCATGATATTTCCATTGTCTAGATGCAATTAGATCTTGATGGGTGGCAAGATCCTATTTACTCAAAGTTTTATATCCACTTGGTCATTATTCTATGCTCTAACTACTCTAGAGCCCTAAGATCATGTCATGTGGCTTGATCTTGGGGACTCACCTGGTATTATCCCTATTTTACTACTTCATTTTAACTTAGAGGCATATAAAAGTGGGATGATTCCATTTGGCATCATTGCATTTACCCAAAATTCCCCCTACTTACTTGTTATGTCCTGATCATCTCAAGGGCCCAAGAAGTGGGATCATGTCATATGGCATAATCTCAAAAACCTAGAGGGTTAAAGTCCCTCAATATTTTTATAATTCATTCCATAGGAGTGGAGATCTAAGATGTTGACAAACAACATTTCCTAATCAAATTTGTGCCTACAAACAGAATATATCTATTAGATTTTGAAAATAAAAACTATCTATTAAAGTCTAAATACTTAGATTTAATCAAAACAATTAAAGAAAATCCATTAACATATAAAAATAAAAAAAAGGTTTTTTCAGATAAAATATTTAATCTAATTAATCAAATGAAATGATCAAAATGTAAGATCAAAAATATAGTTGAATCGTTTCACTTCAAATAAAATCGACCATGACAGATGCATAAGATAATAGACCATTAGCCATTTTATAATTAAAATTGGGTAAGCTAGGTCAAAAATAATAATTAGAAAAAAATTCCCATAAGACTTCAATCTTGTAATTGATATAAGCACAAAGACTAGCTTTTAGAAGGAAAATTTCATAAATGATTAGCTCACAAAGTTAAAATGATCACAATATGGTTAAAATTAGCACTAAAGAACATTATCAAAATGAGACTTTAGAAAAATTCAAAAAAATTATAATTTGTGAGTATCATCTCAAGCTTGATGGTTTTAATGGGCCAGCTAGCAAAAAATTCATGCTCAGAAAATGCTGACATGTGCACCATTATGTTTTATAAATGGCATTTCATGCCATGTGACATCTATTCACTTACTTGATATCTAACCTAATTCTTACCTAGACTGATGATGTGAACACATTCATTGAGATGAGATCTCATTCACATGGAAGGATTCCAAACATAATAAATGACATAGGGCCTTAGATAATAGAATCATGTCATGTGGCACAATCTTGTGCATCCTAGGGATCAAATATCAAATGGAAGCACATAAACTAACCTAGGGGCTTAGAGAAATGAGATCATTGCATGTGGTTTTATCTCAAGCATATGGGATCTAGGGCCTATTGGGGAGATTGAGGAGGGATTGAGGTTGTGATGAAGTGGGATCACACCATGTGGCATGATCCTATGTATAAAAAATGTCAAAGGGCCAAACTCAAGGATTTATGAAGCTTTATGGAGTGATTAATTAGGATCATGACACTTGTCAATATCTTAATTACTTTTAAGACTTAGGGTAAACTAGATAAACTAAGGGGATATGAGGAAGTGATAAATTGATATTATGATAGATGGTACAATCTTGATTACCTAAAATTTCCAAATAGAATATTAAGAAAAAAAATACCCAAGGGAGTAACAAACCAACAAGTGACATAATTCATCTTGCCTAGGGACTCATGGGAAAATTTTAGAATATCTTATCTTGCAAGGAAAGTAATTAGGATTTTTATTTTTAAAAATTAATTATGAAGTGCAATGGCTAAGTCCCAAGAATAATCCTACAAAAAACATGGCCTTGGTCCACTTAAAGCCACAACTAGGCCACTAACTAGGAAATGACCAAGCCATAAAATAGGAGATATCAAAGAACATCTAGTCATTTCACTTGAACCACAATTAGAAATAAACATGATTTCCAAGGAAAATACTATGAAAACCCTTGAAAACACATAGTTATACTAGCCCAAAAGGGGAAACAAAGACCAAAATAGAGGTGAGGAGGTTGATAAAAAAGTCTAACTTGATTGATAGTTAAAGCCACTTCAATCTATCAATTCATAAAGGGGATGATTTTTAGAATTTCATCAACTATGAATGTTGAGTCAAACATGCCAAATCCACCCAATATCATGGAAAATTTCCCAAATGACATACAAAAAAAATTACTTTGGATAGACAACTCATACAAACAAGGTGAAATGGTCTAATATATAACCCTTATGCAATTTAAAATATGATTAAAAATAAACCAATATTTATCAAAGTGTTTACAAATACAATCAGTTGTGTAAAATAATCCTCAAATTCAATATCTTAGGCCAATTTTACATGCATCCTTGAACTCAAATTTGGCATAAAGAGTAAAATAAGTAAAACATTAGGACTGTATCTCCTCGAGGACTCTCATATTCAAAGTAAAAGATAAAAACAAACCTAAACTTAGACAAAACCTAGAGGACTAGAATCTAGATAAAAATAGGTTCTTTGATTTTGTGAAGAAATTAGGGTGTGTTGTGCAAGTAACAAAAAATGGAGACTCTATTGAAAAATACTCTTGAGTATTTTGTAACACTGAAACCCTGCTTACAACCTAGAATCTTTATCTTAGCTTAATGCCTAAAAAATGAAACAACTTATGTAAAGACAAGAAGGGGGTAACCTATATGACCCAAATCATATAATCTCTTTGAAAAATATGTGTTTGTTTATTCATCTATTTTCTAAAACTTTCAATCATTAAGCGTTATTGTTAGGGTCATCAAACTAGTGAATTATACCCTAGAATAAATACTTGGGCATTGCTCTACTATTATCTAAGAGTCTATATCCTCAATACAGTTGCCTCTACTTGTACAAAATGATAACTATATTAGATTTTACCTAAATTACTTAGGACTAAGTTTTCTAAATTTTATTTTCTCTTATGTTCTCTTTTTATTTCTTATTTTTACTATACATTTAAATCCTGGGTTGGGAGTCACTATTGTAAATGAAGAATAAAATTATATAATTTTCATCATTAAACCTTGTATACAATAGTTTCATCTAGGGAAGTTCATAAATCATTAAAATTTAACTTTTGATAGTTTTTAAGAGAATTTATTCATGAATTATACTACCCATCCCCAAATTACCAAACATAAACACATTTAGAACATAAGTAAACAACTTACTCTTACAAAACTAAGTTAAATATTGAATCCAATGTCACCAAAATCCAAGTAGCTACACATCTAAATCCCATTTGTGCCAATTACTTTTAAGCCTTATAATTTTAACCATGACATTGATTAAAGGAACCACCAGAGGAAAAATTTGGGGAAAGGATCAACAAGGATAATATAAAAACAAACATGAAAACTAAACCCAAAAATGCAACAAAAATAATTAAAAAATAAACAATGGAAAATAATAAAGTAAAGAGAAATTATTTACAGAATGACCCCAAGATAGTTAAAGATTAGAAGTAGTACTTGAGGAATTTTCCATTGAGATTCAATGGAACATCTTTTCCAGTTAGACATCTTAGGCAAAAACCATTTTCACCTAGGATTTTATAGAGTTGGAAGGATCATAGCCAAAGGGCATTAAACTATAAATGTTGACCCTTCCTTTCATGAATGTTGTCCCAAAGTAGGACTACATCAGAAATATGAAATGAATTAATTTATATCACTTTTCAAGCCAACATTTGATAACTCCTTGATGCATGTTGAAGTGCAATAAGGCTACATCACTTTTTTCTTCCAGTTGTATCAGGTTTATGAGGTGAGCCTTTATCTTTTTATCAACCCCTAGGTAATATTAAATAAAAATCAAGGTTATAATTTTGATTTTTACAAGGAATACTATTTATTTATATATACTAAATGGTATGGGGAATTACATAAGGTATAATTTATCCTAGACCTATTAGACCATAATAGAAATTTTAGAAGAATATGCCAATCCCTAGGATTTCTCTCCAATAATTTCTTGATTACATCCAACAACTTATTGTTAGTTTATTTAGCTAAATCATTACCTTATGTATAGTAATTAGATGGATATTTGAGATTTACCTATTTTTCATAATATTTATTAGTAAATTTCAAGGATAAATTAGGGTTCTTGTCATATACCAATACAAACATCATAACAAACCTTGTTATGATGTGGTCCTCAAGGAAGTTGATCACCACTTTATTTATGAAATTTTTGAATGATTTGGATTCATTCCAATGTGTCTAGTAATTGATTATATTAAGGATTAATTTTTGTCCAATGGAGGAGTTGGTCTTGATATCACCCAAAAAATCAAGTCCTCGCTTTACAAATGAATGGGATTCAATAACTAGCTATAGTGACATGGATGGAGTATGTTCCTTATGTACAATGTTTTGATAAATGTGGAAAATATATACATAACTATGGGCATATTTAAAAATATTAGGCTAAAAATATCTTGATCTAATTATTTAGTGGGCTATGGCACTTTGTGAACCATGACTAGTCCCACACTTCCATTAAAAACCAATGAGTATTTAAATTACTTCAACTTTGCTTAAACGTCTCAAGTAAATGTCTTTATGGTTTTATCTATATAAAAAACCTAATTTGATCATGAACCATATATTTTAAGGCATAATTTTATCCTCTAAGTGAAATTTAAGTGGGATGGGTAATAATTATTCAACAAATAATAGATGACATCCTAATACTAATCATCATTTGTTATATTTTATAATGTAAAATGGTGGCATATAATCTATGGATCCATATCATCCATGGTGAGTCCTGGGACTCTAATAATATTCACTAGATACAATGCTAGGTTTAATTATTGTATGACATTCATCCATTTCCCATGTCATTCACCTAACTCATTCTACATTTGCATTGCCTTAATGGCTAGGTTAGACACAAAAACAAATAATTTGTTATATAGAATGCATTTCTTGATCCACTTTGATCAAAGAAAAATCTTGTTTATCAATGGTTTAGTATTTTAGCTCAACCTTTTTGAATGTGGAACTCATAAATGAGATAGGCCTTTCATCCCCATCCCCTTTTCTTTATGTTAGGATAATAATAGTTGAGTTCTGGATCAAAAAAATAGATGTAGAAGGGTTTCATGTAGTCAGGATTGATAAGCACTGATATTTTTACAATTTATATCTTGATTTGAGAAATGGTTGTGTGATATAGTTATCACTCAACCTTAGAATATTTATTCAACATTTTATTTATAATTATGATTATATATGTAAAATTTAAGATGAACTTCCATATGAATTTTATTTTGCTAAAGAATGACTTCAACTCTTTTATCCTGCTAGGCAATGGAATTGTTTAAATGGATTCAAATATTTTAAAGAATGATTAGATACCTCATTTAGATATAATGTGTCCATAAACCTACCCTTATGACCCCAAATATGTATTTATTTAGTATTAATTATATTCCATGGTCTCTACACCTCTATAGGTCTGCTCTCAAGTCTTTCACATGGTCTTCCATTCTCTTGGAAAAGATAGTCAGATCATCCATGTATATTAATGTACATGTAGAAATAAGGTATTTTAACATAATATCCATGGCCTGATGGATGGTGGTACCCATTTTGATTAGGCTAAATGACATTATTTTGTATGTGAACATGTGCCACTTATTTGTAAATGTTGTCTATATCATGTCTCCATGGTTGACAATTACTTGATAGTAGCCTAAATATCCATCAAGGAATGACATCATTTGGGATACAATCACTATTTTTAAGACTTCATATAGTGAAGGAAATGTGTATATTTACTTTTTAGAATATTTATTCACATTTATAAATTCTACAAAAAGTATGATCTCCCCACCCTTTTTTGGAATGGGCACCAAGTTGCCCACCCAAGTGGAGTGTCTAATAGGGTAAATGATCCTTGAAAAAATTAAATTCTTCACTTATTTGATAATTAAAGATATAAAAATGAATTAATTGACCTATTCCTTTTTATAAATGGTTTGAAACCATGCTTTAGTGAAATAGTATGTGTGAGAATGGATGTGTCAAATACAAAAAAATATTCATATCTCTATGTAATGATGTCACAAATTTCATTCATAGTTTTCATAATACTTTGATTTTCAATATATGTACAAGTTGTGCCTAAAATCACAAGATTTAATTCTCCTACATTTCCTAGGTTATAATTTTGATGGGGAATTCCTCTGGTAAGGGCTATTTTATCCATTTCACCTTGATAATCCATGTCAAATAGCCTCTAAAATGACACCATAGATTTAGGTATGTTATGATTCTTCAATTTGATGACCCCTTATTCATATCTTTCAATTTATTCCATGTAATCCTCATTGATGATATTAGAATTAAATGCATCAATTTCAGACTCATCTATACTACTATTCGAATAACATTTTTAATCTTTGTGTTTTGTGGGAAATAAAACTATGTAGATTATATGGATCGAATCATGATTATTTTGTTACTAAATAGAGTATCAATTATATTCTCAATGATAAATACATATTTTAGAATATTTTATAGGATATATAATCTTTGTTAATTATTCTAGATAGTAAAGAACTTAATGAGGTTTGAGTCATGTGATTTATATTTAAAAACTTAGTATTAAATTATGGAAATGAAACATGGATTTTATGCTTATCTTTCATTAAAAATTTAATAAGATTTAGGAATTTATTTGAATTATGTTTTATTTTGGTTAATTGTCCAAGCCTTTAACATATTATTGGATGATTATGAATCATTTAATTCTATTTAATATCATTTGGTTGTTGCAAAACATATGATATTATTGTCTGTCTTGAAAAGGGTTTTGTAAGATATTGTGATGTTTTAGTAAAATATTTTTGAATTGATAATACATGTTCAGATGAGTTGTAATTAATTAAAAATATATTATTATTTACACAAATTATTATAATCTTCAAGCATCCAATCAATTTTTTTTACATTTGATTACTAAACATGTTACTTAATGTGCTAAACAGGGATTTGGTTTATAATAGAGAACTAACACTTATTATTAAATTGTTAAATAAAAACTTATAACATACTTTAATTTAACACCTTTTATTTTATCTATCTCCACTCATATTTCACTCTTGATTCTACCTTTTAGTACAATGATAATGACATTGTCTTGAATGACACTGAGTTGTGCAATGGTGAAATTTAATAATGTTTTCCATTTATTTGAATTAATAAGAATGGTAGTTGTTTAAATTATTTTTTATTAAATTCTTTTCATTTGATAGTGCAACAATTTAAGAGCCAATGGAAATATTTACATTATAATTGTTAATTAAATCTAGTTGTTTAAAATTAATATTACATGCTCAAGGACTATCATACAAGAGATGTATAAACAAAACATATTGTGTATGAATAGATTCATTACTCATTAATATTTATACTTACATTGATTAAGTTCATAGAATAGTTTTATTTAATTTTGAATCTTACTCATTTTCCATTGAAAAAGGATAGTTCTTAGAGGCAAACAATAATGTTTCCCTAAATAGAATATATCTAATTAGGATGCCTATCATGGATTAATTAATAAACTTATTCTATTCTCAACCTTTTATAATAGGTTGTGATTTCTATAATGGAATATCGATACATAAATAGTGAAGCTATGACACTAAGTTTAGAAGTGTAAATGTTTCAATGGGTTAGCATTGTATGTATCTAATTTAATTATTATAACAATAGTGGATTTTAGGTTAACACATTGACTAGATTATAAGTGTAAATTTTATTAAAGTATGAAGAGGTAATTAATAAGCTACTTTGTATTAAGAAAACATAGAAGTAAATATTGATTAATTATATGTTCCTTGTTAATTAAGATTATTAATTTGTGGCTATTAATTTTGTGCCTTGGAATAAAGTGAAGAATTATATTTCATGTATAGTTTGAATTATTATTTGTGATGATTGTTTCATGAGTCTTAATGTTTTACTTTTAGTATTGAGTTGGGTAATATTCCTTGAAAGTAGATGTTATGCTGGAAAAGAATGGAGATTTCTTCGATTTGGAGCAGATAAAAGGAATCTGGAGAGATGTATTATGCTGCATTCATGAGTATTTTATCCTAGATGGTAGGAGCAAAAGAGTTCATAAATTTCATTTTGTCTTTCTTTATCATTTTAGGCATAAAGATAGAATTTCCTTCCCTTTCTATTTGCATTTTTCGCTACTTCAAAGTCTGTTTACCCATAGAAAGAAGGAATCTCACCCTATTTTACATGAAGGATTGATTCTTATCATAGAGGGATATTGTAAAAACAATGCCATAGCTTCGACTCCTTATTCTGACAAAAATAAGGATTCACAATGTAAAAAGAATGGAAAAGTTAAGGGGAAAGAAAAAGTAAAACCTAAACCATCCAATTGTAAAAAACAAAATTATGAAGAGGAATTTGAGTGGGAAAGTATAGAAAGTTCTGAGAAGAATGTTTTGGAGGAAGAGGAAGGGATGGAAACTAGGGATTTTAGTTCAAATCTAAAAGGTTATCAGGAAAATGAAGAAAAAAGTGATAAAGAAAATGAAGGGGATAAAACTGAGGGCAATACAGAATAGCATAATTCTAATCATGAAGATAATCAGAATGTGTTGGGGGGAAGTATTAAAGAGACAAATATTTTACTTGATGATCTAGCTTTGATAAGATAAAAGGAACATATGGTTCTGGTTCCCAATCATGCTATGGAGATTAGGGAACAAGAAAAGGATGATCCTGTCTAGCATGAAGACCCTGCAGAGATAAAAGAGGAGAAAATGATGGAAAGGGAGAACCAAATTGAAAAGGATGAGTCCTCTCCAAAGGAGAATGTAGATGACAGTTGTGATGCTCAGCAGAGGGACACTAAGCTTCCATTCATGAATTCAGCCAAATTCAAAGCTGATGCTATTCTCCAAGTTGATTCGTGGATGTATAAGGAAATAATGGAACTGAATAAGAAAGTAGAAATAATGCAACATAACCAAGATGCTGATAGGATCAAAATTAATAATTTGGAGATGTAAATGAGAGATATTCCATTTAAACTTAAGGATTATGAGAATAATTTGAGAAGGCTTATCAAATAAAGTAGAATGAAAATGGAGGAGGTTACTTCTAGCATATGTGCAACTGCAGCTAACCTTGGAAAAATAGCTAATGAAGAAATAAAATATTTGGAGGGGCCAAGTAAGAGGACCAGGCAGAACTCGAGGAAGAAATCCCTGCAAGAAGCTACTACTTTAGCTGCAATAACCTTACAAAATACTGCAATGATTGGAAATGAGGCTGTGAAGATGATCCTGGAATTAGAAGACTAGGGTCTTCTTTTTTGCTATTGTGTTTGTTCTGGTCCTTTCTGTTGGATGTCATAATTGGTTCTGAAATTTGGTTCTTAGTTTAAACACTTATTTTGAGTTTCTAGGTCTCTGTAAAACCTGTGATCTTTTTATGATTTTGGTCTGTGGTTTTAGGTCCCTATAAAACTTGATTTTGATGCTGATTTTTAGTTTGTTTTAGGATTGCTCTTCCTGTTGGGTGTTTTTGCTTCATCTTTCTTTTCTTTGTTAAAGGGTTTCGAGGTCCCTTCAAAACCTGCTTTTACCTGAATCTAAAACATACTTGAAGATTTATTATGAATAAAACCACATTCATTTATGTATAGATTTATTGGCTATAAATATTCTAAGTTAATAAGGAAATACTTATAATCTATAGTTTCATTTACCTTAATTAATGTGAGAGCTATTATTTACAAAATGAAAACTCATTTAAGGTTGAGACTAGATAAGTTGGCCATATGGTAAAAAGATGACTTGTGATAATATTCAAGTCTAAATATATAAGTGTATGAAATTATTCCTATACATCTCAATCTTAATATGTTTCAAGGGGTGAACTCTTTCTTATAATGTTCTCATGAAGACCTAATCTTAAGGAAGTTGAATTTTGTAAACTTTCCTCTAATATGAAATTACGATCAAGTTTGAGTTATTTAGACCTATTGAGTTTTTAGTATAATTAGTGTGGAAAAACACTCTATTTGACTTCTATTTAAAAAAAGATTGGGTTGCATTACATTGGTATCAGAACATGATTGTTGCTAAAGGTAAATTTGGGGAAAACACTTTTTAAGTTTGTAGCCTACATTAATATATAATTTTTTGACTCTTCAAGATGGTTAAATAAGATGAGGAAAGGAAAATGTCAATATCAATCAGGATAATAATAATAATTTTGTAAGGGGTAGAGATAGAAACTAAGGTAGAGGCCATGGTGCTCCCAATTGGATTAAAAATAGAGCTAAACCTCATCCCATTAATAATGTGGTTATTAAAAATTAATTACTTGATGCTAATATAGTTGGAATAAATCCAATTGAAAACCATGAAGAAGTATTGAATGGGATTTTGACTGATTTAAATGTCATTCAGGTATAATGGAAACTCAAGAACATGGGCTTACTAACCTTAAGGGTATTTGTAAATAAATATTGCATGAGTTAGAAAATGAGAAAATGGAGGATAAAGTAATCCAAGAGCTAATATTATAAGTGGTAGACCCAATCATTAAGGAGGTTAAGAAGATTCATCCACCTACCTTTTTAAGGGAAGAATATGGTGATCTAACTGATGATTGGTTGGTACACTTGTAAAAGTATTTTAATATATGTAGCATGCCCTCTAATATGAAATGTAATGTTGTAGCTTATAAATTGGTTGGTGTTGTTGTATTAAGGTAGAATAATCTCGGTAATTTAGAAGGGTACCAACCTACTACCCTTACCTATGTAAATTTTGAAAGACAGTTCTAAAAAATATACTTAAGTGGCAACTTTAAAGAATAAAAAATCATTAGCTATTGAATCAAGAAAACATGTGTCTCTATATATCAAAATAAATTTATAAATTTAATGTGTCATGTAAATTATATAGATGACAAAGAGACTAAAGTGAGTAAGTTCAAACCAAGATTGAAGGAAATATTGATGCATGACATCAATATGACCAATCTGAAAACATTTGTGTCTATCATTGAGTTTGTCCATAAGGAAGAAAAAGAAGAAAATTTATCAAAAAAAAGCAATGGAATATTTTAATAAGGTTATGCAACAAAATAAAAATAAAAATATCTCTCCCACTCCTAAAATTTTTAATAAATTAGTTTAGAATCAAAGGTTTACAAAGAATAATATTGGCTTTGGTAAGTTCCTGGGGAAGAATAAAAAATTAAAAGGTCCATAACACATAAAATTTAGGTTCAAATAGTAGAAAATAAACCTAGAAACATCAATGTGGACATGCGATAAGAACATATGCTAATCCTATTTCACCCCCAATAACTATACAGTGACATGAATGTGATGATAGCCACTACTAGAAGGATTGCCTAAAGCTAAAACTTGGTCAATCTACCAACCATTGGGTGTATGAATATTTTGATAGTTATAATTTTTATTTTTAGGCTACTTCTATATAAATAAGAGGTACTTTATTTAGTTTTAATATATTTATTTTGAATAATTCCAGTGATATGGATATCTTTATTTCAATTGTTGAAGCAAATAAGTGTAGTTTAACACCTATTAAATTTAGAGGAAGGTTGGGAGGTAGATTTTGGTATTCTAAAAATGGTGTCAATCTATGAATGCTTAGAGAAAATTGAGCTAGATTTAGGAGTTTTCAAGACTAAATTGAACTTGTTTTTAGATTGTTTAGGATCTTATGATTTAATCCTTAGTATGAACTAGTTACAGCCACATTAAGTAACACTTAATTATTTTAGTAAAAGGGTGAGATGAATTAAAATACTAAGGCACACAAATGACTTTCAGCCTTGTAGATGAAAAAGGTAGTAAATAAGAGTTGACAACAATTTTTTGTCCAAACTTAAGAATTATCTAAGGATAAAGAATCAATATATATATTTCACTTTCCTTAGGGAATTTATGGATGTATTTCCAAAAAAAAATCTTGAAATTCCTCTTAAATGTAATTTTTTTTTTTATATAGATATTATGCTAGGGGTTACACCTACTTCTAAGGCCCCTTCTAGATTAAATGTTGCATATTTATAGGAACTAAAAAATTGGCTGCAATAAATTTTGGAAAATTGTAGCATTAGACCAAGTGTATCTCTTTGGGGTGTTATGGTTGTCTTCATGAAGAATAAGGATGGAACCTTGAGGTTATGTGTTGACTACCGAATGCTTAATAAAGGGATGATAAAAAAATGTTATCCATTTTTAAGGATAGATGATCTATTTGATCAAATTAAAGGAACATATATTTATC